>WEKY01026538.1:20717-108605 GCA_013390045.1 Picathartes gymnocephalus | reverse complement strand
GCTCCTTCGTCCTGGTGAGCGCCCGGGAGGGGCCGCGCCCGGGTCCCGCTCGGCGATGGGCGGCAGCGGGAGGAGCCCGGCAGCGCTGGGACGGGGCAGAGCTGGGCAGGGGATGCGCCGAGAGCGGGTAGAGGAAGAGGAAGGGGCTGGAGAGAGCCTAGAGAAAGGGCAGAGCTGGGTCGGGGCTGGGCAGACCAGGGGATGCGCAGGGCGCGGCGGGGCAGGATTTGGGAAGCGCTGGCCAAGGGATGAGGGCGCGGCTGCGCAAGGCAGGGGCTGGGGATCCGTCTTTGGGATCCCTTCCGTGTGTGTTGTGCCGTGCCATCCCGCCGGCCACCCCGCCCCTCTGAGCGCTCAGAGCCGAGCAGATCGCAGGGAAGCGGCGCTTCGTCCTGGCGTGCGCTGGCGCTGGGGTGGTGGCCCCAGGAATTAACGGGAACCTGCGAGTGCGGGGCACTGAGCGAACACGTAACGGAGTAACAGGGTGCAGACAATGTGAAACCGGCACGTGGATAGGGCAGGACTGAAGGGCACAACCTGGCAAGGTGGGAGGCACAGGCACTGGGTAAGCCTGCAGCCCGATATACCCCGGGAATCGCGCTCAGATGTCTGGGGTGAAAGTCACATCGTTATCAGATGCGTTTCATCCCGGCGTGTGGGATGCTTCAGCAGGTTGTCTTTGTTGTGCTCACAGCTGTGCAAACGGTAGTGCTGCGCGCTGGGAGGATGCCGGGGTCAGCTCCAGCTTCCCGGGGCTTTGTTGGATGTGTGTCATTGGTGCTCATTGAATTACTCTAGCGTGTAATCAACTTTGACCTTGACTTTGATGGAAGAAAGGTTAGGCAATGGGATGTGCAGAAAGTGCAGTACAAGTTCAGCAAATAATTCCTATTAGTTCTCTACTATTAGACTGAATGATGTGTGGTGTTAAATAAATTGGGAAGTTTGAACAAATCTTTTAAAAACACCGTTTTCTTGTAAGTTTACAGATTTCTAAGCCTGAAAAAAGAGCCATGGTGATAATCCAGCCTGATTTCCTAGTGCTAGTTTCTGCTTCCTATGTGCAGTTGTTCGGGGATCCTTATGGGCTTCCATGTGATTTGCTTTCCCTCGTTCGTCGGCAATACACAGGGACAAAGGCTTTGTAGAAACTGATGGAACTTTTCATTAAAAATAAAATTGTGTGTATAGGACCAGAAGTGCTTTGGTATCCTACAGGCGAACCGTTATGTGACGCCTGTGTCAGGTTCCTCCTCTCAGAACGGGAAGGGATGGGTGGGACTGCAGATGAAGATAAATAAAACCTTGACAGGAACCCAAAGGAGCTGTCAGAGTCCAACATTCGTCAGGCAGCCACTCTTTTCTGATCCTCTCTAAGGTTTCATTGCCCACGCTGTCCCTGCCAACTTCTCTCTCTTTCTGGCAGGCAAATCCCCAGAGCTGCTGTGCTGCCTCGTGTGTTTGTAGCCAAGCACCAGAGGAGAGTGAGGGCAGGTGTTTCTGATCCCTAGGTCCTGGCAGAGTTTCCTGCTTTCTACAGTTCAGCAGCAAAGGATAAATCCCAGCACTTCTGAATCACCAGGAAGAGCCTTAAGACTCTGCAGTGATCAAGGAGTGGGGAAGGAGGTGGCACAAGCTTATAGGACTATCTCAGCATTTTGACCTTCCTCAGTGATTAAGGATGAGGTTTGCTCCAGCAAAAAGCTGGCTCCTCTCTACCTCCTAGTTCATTATCTTTGTGAGGAAGAGATGTCTGCTGTGTGTGTGCTGGCTGTTGGGAGGGTACGGAGAGGATCCTGGGAAGTGATGGTGAGGAGTGGTGGAGTGAGGGCAAAGTCTAGTTTCTGATCCTGTTCCCAAGGTGAGTCTCAGTTTTGGTGCTGATCGTGCTGGGCAGCTGCAGAGCATTTTGTGAGCACCTCCCCATCCCTTCTACCCTCTCCTTGCCACAGCCAGTGTGGGGCAGATGGAAGGGCCCAGCATCAGGACTGTGCCAGCAGGCTGTGATCCCAGCTGTGCCTCACCCTGGGGCTGAGCCCACGGGTGCCTCTGGGAAGCAGGGGGTGGCCAGTGGGTACACAGGCGGTAGGAGTTGGTGTTTGATAACTGGATGGAGCAGGCTGGCAGCAGGTGATGCACTGTGTCCCAGGATATCAGGAACTGGGACTTCCTGAAGCAGACTGGAGTTGCTCTGGACCCTTTGCCTGGCAGGATCCCATCCTCTTCCTGCATCCTGGACACAGCAGGTGATGTTGAGTCAATAAAAGGCATGTGAATAGTTTAATACTCCCTCAGTCATCCTGTCAGGTGCCTTGGCTGTCTGCTTGCCTTAGGGCAATCGTAGCTGAAAGCACAGGTATCTCTGGTGTTGAGCAGAGCCAGTGCTGCAGGTGCCAGAGCACACCCTCATCCCCAGGAGGAGTGGGCACTGTGGGGCTCTTTCAGTGTGTTGGTTGAGCTCAGCACTTCGGGCATTCAGGGCACTCCTCAAGACAAGGAACTGTCTGGAGTAAGAAGCTGTTTGTAGTCAGTGAATGAAATACTCATAAATGAAAACATCTCAGTGAGGAAAGCTTTTAACGTCATGGAAGTGGTCAGCTTGTACAGAGCCACAATTTGTGCGCTAAAGGAGACGTCTCTCCAGCCAGGAGTGCCGTGTCCAGCCTGAGGGAGTGCGGTGTCTGCTACAATATGGTTACAAAACTGCTGTCTTGCAGGTGCAGTGAAGCCCATGCCATCTTATTTCTGTTCCTGGTTTTCTATTTATGCCTGTCTAGTGCAAGGAGAATATTTATGTTGTTGACTTTGGCAGAGCTTTGCTCCTTTGCACTTGTGAAAGGGAAGCGTTGGATATGGCGGTGGTTGGCAGTGAGGGGAGGCTGTCCCTCTCCAAGGTGTCCTGGAGTACCTGTGTCCACACACTGCCCTTTGGAGCAGCTGCTAGGATGCAGTCGGTGCTGTTCCCGTCAGGGTGAGCAGAGCTGTAACCTGGAGCTGCAGCAGTGAAAGTGAGCACAGGCTGTGCTGGGGAGCTCGGGGGCACTTTGGGCCCTGTGGGAAGCACAGGGAAGAACGGAGTGCAGTTCACTTGGGGCTCTTGTTCCCTCTTACTCTGCTACTTTTCCCAGCATCCCGCCTGTCATTCTGGCCTTGCATCTCCTTCACAAACACGCTGTGTAGGGGAGGTCTTGGTGGGGAGGAATAGTCAGCAGGAATCCTTTGAAAGCAGGCACAGCCCTGCAGATCAGCATTGGGCTTGCCAGGGTGCCTCAGGCAGCTGCACTCTGTGGGAACCCTGCTTCTCTCTGTGCTCCTTTCTTCAAGAGGCTGCAGGGCAGATTGTATCAATTTCAGCTTTGAATGGTCCCTGATGTGTGCTACTGATTACAACTGGGGATGAAGTTTTGGCAGGCTAATTGACAAATAGTGTCACTGTTTAAATAAACAGACAAATTTAGTGGAAGTGTTTGTTGGCAGGTGGGATAAATGACACACTTGAAAGATAAGAGGGAAATTTTAAGATTGGGTTAAAGAAAGGAGCAGTCAATGCCCAAGTGTGATAATTTAAACCATTCTTAACCAAGAGATGACCTGCAGCTTAAACCTTGGGGCACCAACAGTAAAATACTGTGTTAGAACTGCAGCTTCAGAGCTGAAGTGCTGATCATACCTGGGAGAGGCATCTGGGCTAGAGCTGAAAGAGAGCAGCCAGGGACATTTGGCAGTGGATGGACGTGGTGATTTTGGCTCAGACCTTCAGTACAATCTCCCTCCTCCCATCCTCTGATGTTGCTGAGTATTAGTGGGAAAGTTGAGCAGCAAGGCAGGAGAACCCTGCTCGGAGGCACTGGCTGATGTGGGAGCTGGGCAGCTGCAGAGCTCAGAGACTTGCCAGAAGGATGCACATGTGTGCCCAGGTGTGCAGTCCTTGTTCTGATGGAGGTGCCTGTGCTCCTCTCCTTCACCCCATCCTCACCCCATGGAGTGCAGTGGGGCATGGGAGAGTTGAGCAGTTTAGGAGCACAGGTGTGTGGATGAAATCCTGGGTCTTGTGACACTGCCAGGACAACAGCAATGGCTCTTCCTTCTGCCTCAGGATCCAAATCAGCTGCACGTGGTCACTTGTTTGCGTGGATACGAGGCCAAAGCTGAGAGACTCCCTGTGCCTCCTTTGTCTCTTTGGGATGTGCTCAGCAGCACTGGGGCTCTGCGAGGAGAGGGGGCTGTGTCTCAACCCACGTGCCAGTTTTCCAGAAGTGTCATCCTCTGTGTCGTGACAGAGAAATTAAAAGTGTGGGAGGCACGGGATCAGAGCAGCAAGTGCTTGACAAAACACAGATGATGCATTTTCCCACAGTGCTGCCAAACCCAGTCATCTGGTGGCAATTTTAAGTCTCGCACAATTGCTCTGATTTTCTATAGATCGTTTCTATACGGATTAACTGAAGATGCATTTACTGCTTTGCCATAGAGATTTTAGAAAGGGTGCAGAGCCAGAGTATCTTATCTAGGAAGGAGCAGCTGCAAAGGATTGGGTCAGCCCACATTGGGTCAGCCAGCCCAGGGGTGCATCTCTGGGTACCCAGGGCACAGCTTGGTGGCACTCTGGCACCAGGCACTCACAGCTCTGCGCCACACATCTGCCAGCAAAGGCAGTGGGGGAGAACCTCTGCTTACAAACAGCTGCGTGGGTCATTGCCATCGAGAGGTATTCAGAGCAAGTGCCTGCTCTCTGTGTTGTGTGGTGCTGTGGGATGTGCTTCTTGAAAGCTCCCCGTGAGAGGGTGGGCAGCGTGCCAGGAGGAGATGGGTTTTGTTTGATCCTGGCTGGGCTGGGCTCCTATGGGTGGCTCAGTTTCAGTCAGGTGCAAAAAGGAGATATAAAGCTCCTTAATGGTGATACTAAGGAGGTTTTGACTGGAGGCAAAAAGGCATTTTGTTCTTTCTGTAGGGTTTTTTTTTCAGCTTAAACTGTATTATTAGTGTCTCAATTTATGCTCATGCAGAGGAAATCAGCTTTCTGCAAAGAATCCTCTTTTAATAAGCTAAATTCACTTTGATCAATGTGAAGCCTATTTATATGCAGCATTTGTAGTAATCTTGGCACTCAAGGGAGACAGAATATATGCGTGTTCCCCCTGGGGGAAGTCAACATGCTATGTTTGCGCAATTTACATAGAAAAACAGACATATACGAGGCATGGGAGGAAATTCTGCCCCTGCATAAGTGGGCAGGAATTTTGCTGTTGGTTTAACCAGAGCAGGATTTGCTTGCTGTGGCCAGGAGGCTCCAGAGCTGGCCACTTCAGCTGGCCCTGGTGGCTCCTGTAGAAGTGTTTGTGGAGAGAATGTTGTTCACGGGGGTTATTCAGGAAAACAATTAAAAGCATTCTTAAAATTAATGATGTGCTTTCCTGTATCGGGGCTCCTGAGCCTTGAGGGGCTGGATTTAGCCCAGTGCTGGCTGTGTGCCATGGCCTGGGCAACGTGTGCCAGGGAAGTGGCTGGGTTTGCTCCTGCCTGAGCACACACCAGCGGTGGAAGGGCACAGCTTGATGAAGGGGAGCAAGGCTCCAGGTACCCTCTGCGGCTCTGTGGGGACAAAATCTCTGGCATATCTCCTACCCAGTCCTTGAGAGATGGAGCAATCCCTTGCTCTTCTATGAGTGCCTGTGTGCTGAGGGATGACTCTTATAGGATGAGCTGCAATGTGTCCAGTTCTTGAGGTTTTTGGGGGCAGTGACAAGCTTTTGATGGGCACAAAATCTAATCCTTCCCAAGGCATCATTTAATTGTTTGCGTCCTCATGCCTGTTACAGGAAAGCTCTAGGAAGAGAACAAAGCATCCAGCCCTTACATGTGTTTATCTCTTACCACATTTTGCTAGCTGGGTTTTTAGCACTCACTGGGCAAGGTTGAGAGTGGTTTGTTCTGTGCTGAGGACAATGTCATGACAGTGCAGGTGTCCCTGCATTGACAGCATCTGCCCCAGCCCGCCACCGTCAGTGCAGTGAAACACCTGGAACAGATGGTTGGTGGTGGTGCTTGCAGCCAGTGCCAGCACTGCGGCTGGGATTTGGTGCACTCAGAATCCATGAGGGGATGGCTCCTGGGTTTTGTTTCAGCCCGTTATGGTACGTGGAGATATTTGCAGGTATCTCCCCCACCACCAGGAGCATTTGAACCAGGACTACCTGCTGTAGTGTGTAGTGTAGCATCATTTTCTATGTGCAGCTGCGTGGCTCTTTCATCATTTCACTTAGCTCTCTGCATGCTGATTTATTATCCCTAATGGTGCAAAATTGCACAAAGCTTTTGACATTGCTGTGGCCTGAGAATGCAAGTCACGGTCACACACAGCAGCTGAACAGCAGCCAGACATGGGGTACACGTGTGCTTCAGCATCCCTGATTAAGTGGCCTTCTCACTCCTGCCTTGTGCAAGGAAGAAAAGAGTAGTTTCTTATACCTTTGTGGCCATTGCTGCCATCTTAAAAATGCTGGAATACGTTTCCCTGCCACCAACTCTTTCCATCTCTTTCATTCCCTTAAAAGTACAAATCAAAGCTCTCCCTCACTGGCTCCTCTTTCCTTCAGTGCAGCCCTGACTTATCTTTACAGTTTTTCCCTGCCTCCTGCTGCTTCTCTAATGGGGTCAGGGCTGCTTGATCCTGACCCCTTTCTCACCCCTCTCTCTTGCTGAAAAGAAGTTTCTCCTGTCCCCTATTAATATCTCCTGTCACAGCACCGCTCCTGGGGAGCGGTTGCGTCTGGAAGGAGACTGTGCTGGTCCGCAGCATTCTCTGCTCCCTCCCTCATCCTGCCCCTGGCTCCATGCTGGGTGACATCCCCACTGCAGCCTGGCCTCTCTGTCCCCTGAGCAAGGACACTGCACGGGAGAAGCCAGGAAAACGACGTGTCCCCTGTGCAGTGGTAGGACCTGGTGATGTCCGAGTGCCGTACATTGCTCTGGGGAGCCATAACAGCCGTACATGTCACTGTATTTTGGCAGTGGTCAGAAGCCTGGGGTGTGGGCTGGACTGCAGCATCTCTCTGTGGAGCAGGGCACACCTCCTGGAGCTCTGGAGGAAGCCACAGCTCAGCATGGCACTGGCTCCATGTCTGCCAGGGCTCCGTCAGCCTGCCAAGCACAGGCTCTGTATTCGGCCCCTGGGGACATGGGGTGAGCTGGAGCAGGGACTCAAGGGAGCTGTTGTGCCAGCCAGAAAGGGATGGGGGGACACAGGGACATGAGAGGCTTGGCAGGAGCTGCTTTTGTGACAGGGGCAGGTAGAAGGGTCATGGTCAGGGGAGAAAAAGGGAGTTCCCATCCCTTGGAGGGAGATGATGGTACTGGCTGGGGTGGGCTGAATGCCCACAAAGCTGGTGTTCAGGGAGACAAACCCAGCTTCCAGCAGAGAACTGCTTTCCATGGCACTTTGAGGTTCCAGGAGAGTTGCACTGGACTCAGACATGTTTTCCTTACAGTTCTGCCTTTCCCTTTATGCCTGGGGAACCCCAAACTCTCTCTTTTCCTGTTGCATGGTGCTGGAACTTGTATGGATGTCTTTATCTGGGGAGACTTTGAGGTGCTTCTGTTGACAGCAGCATTTTGTCTGTGGGTGCGTTGAAGCCTCGCAGAGTCCATCCCTTGCAGAGCCCATCCACAGTCTCTCCTGCATTTGCTGGGGAGAAGAGAATTTAACTTTACAGCCCCTTTGCACCTGTATTCAATGCCTGCCGCCTGAAAATGAAGCACAGATGAGGCTGAGACAACTTCCTGAGCTGCTGAAACCACTGACACGGCTGGGGTTTGGCTGCTCTGCTGGGTGTTTGCTGTACTGCTGAGGCAGCTCAAAACCGGCTTGTGACTTCCTGCTCTGTTTTTCCCCAGTGCTGCTCCGTGGGCTTGGACAAGTCTCTTGCCCTCGTCCTGTCTCTGTCCATGCCTCAGTGGGGCTGGGAATGTTGCCCTGCTCGCCTGGGGCAGCGGCTGTGCTGTTGGCTCAGCCGTGCGTGCGAGTGGTTTTCCTAAGTGAAAAACAAGAGTTTGAGACAGACAGGAAAGGGAGGGCTTCTGCTTATGTGCCATTAATTGCTTTAAGATGTTCTGGAGCTGGCTGTTCTGGATCTGGATACTAAATATAAAACTGATACTACATAAATAAGTGATGAAATACAAGTGACATCTGAAAAGCACTTTGGGATGTCCCTGTTAAGAACCTAAATAAATAACATGTATTATTGTAGTTGTAATTACTGTTTTCCTTTTTTAGCATGCCTGTACTTACAGAATGTTTTGAGAAGTCCTATCTGGCAGAAATTCAGCTGTCCCATAGAAACCAGTACCCTTTTGCCAGTTTCTGTTAGCTCTATTGTTTTCGGAGGAGAAAATCAAAGCTGTGACGTGTTTGCACATCTCTCATGCTTAGCAGATGCTCAGCTGGATGCAGGTGCACTTTGGCTGACATAGAGCTACCCTGATCCCTCCCTCTGCTCCTGGAGGAGAAGGGCTGGATTTGAGCCAGGATGTACCTGTGCAAACAGAGACTCACGGGACTTCAGGTGCTGTGGCTGGGAACTCCATGGCAGTGTGTTCTGAGCTGTCACTGTCACACAGAAGCCCTTGGTGATCCTGAGGAAGGTCAGGCACAGGGGACGAGGATACCTAAAGCACTCTCACATGCTTGTCCTAATGCACTGCCCTGTGCAGGAACAGTGCTGGGTCACCTCAGGTGTGTGCTCGTGCCAGACATGGGTCGTGCCCCCAGCTACCACTTGCCAGTGCTCTTCCTGCTGGCTCTGCACTTGTTCAAGGCATTATTTTCAGAGGTGATGTGTGAAGGTGAAGTGCAGGTGGGCTGGAGTGGCAGCACTGCCTTCTCGGCTGGGCCACTCACACTTGGGCTGTGAACTCTCACTGCTTCATTGCTGTGCAGCTGTTCTCTGAGGGCTGTTTGCTTAAGTGATTATGCAAGAATCTCAAGCTCTCAGGAAAAAAACAGTGTTCCTGCCCCTCGTGGCTGTAGAATTCTGCTTCAGAATGGGATCTGCTAAAGGCTGTGAACTGTGGAGTCCTCTTCTGAGCAAGTGGAAGGAAAATGAAGAGTAATATGCTGATTATCCTGGCTTCCTGTAATTTCTAAACCAATTTGAAGACACTTCAAAGCCTGAATTAATTTTATTTGACAGGCCTAATAATGACAGGTAAATGTTTGCATATCTACACTGACATCAACTTTTTGACTGTTTCTTCAAGCCCTCTCCAAGGCGGTGTCTTGCACTGATACTGTGTCACTCTCAGGGACAGCACTGTCACTGTAAACACTTGCGTTTTCACTGGAAGGTGGGCATTACATTGAAAAAGGAGACATCTGCCTTACAAAATACCCAGAACCCAGGTTCTGGTGCCACCAGAGCCATTGATGCAGGAAGGGAGAGGTGCGGGTCGGTGAAATGCTTTTGCAGAGAACTTGGGCGGGGTGGAGGGAAGCACAGGAGAGGGGCTGGCTTTTGCTCAGAGCTTTCGGATGGAAAGAGTGAGTCATTTCCACTGCAAATATTTTCTTGCAGGGTGCCAGGACTGTGCACTCATCCTCCCCTTCCCCACGACAGGGCTTTTTATTTCTCTGAAAGCTCCTGTGAGGTGCAGCCATGTCCATGCAATGCAGAGCAGGGGAAGAGTGGGGCACAGCAGCCTTGTGCTGCTGGCACTGCATTTAGAGCTGGAGCATGGCACGCTCTGGCACATAACTCCTGGATGGAGATGGGAATGTGTGATCTCTGAGCCAGAGCCCTGTCTGACGAGACCCTTAGCAGTGATGTGTTGCTGTTTAGGAGGTTGCTCTCCTGTTGCCCGTGGAGGGCTCTGCAGAGCCCTGCTCAGAGCTGTGTTAGCATCTGATCACTCCCTGGCAGGCCCCTTCTCCTCACCAATTCCTTCTTCCCTTCCTGACTGCCCGTGGGCCTCCTTTCCTGTCTTCAGTGCACACCTTCTCTGCCACCTCTTCTTGGCCTCCCTGACCCCATCTCCTGCCTCTCACAGCTACACAGCCTGACCTTTGCACAATTCTTGTTTCCCATGTGGTCCCTGCGCAGATCCATCCCCAGATGGGTAAAACCCTCATCCCCCATTCTACCCTCCCCTGCACCACCTTGGGCCAGCTCCTGAGACCCTTCCCTCTCCATGCTTCCCCTGCTCCTCCTCCTTCTGGTGAGGTTTTCCTCCCTTGCCATTTCACAAGATGCTCTGTGTGTTTGCATGTCCACCTTACAGTCCATCCCTCTCACCTGTCCCAGGTGCAGCTGTGGTGTCTCAGTGTTTTGGTGTCTTCAGCAGAGCCAGGATTCCTATCTGGACATTCTTCTTGTGTTTTTAAACTTCCTTCTTTCTGGCCACTGTAAAAATAGTTTTGGCCTGCTCCTACCCGGCTTTATCGGCTGTTTTTCGTCCTTGAGGTTTTACCATTGTGCATCTGCTACATCCAGCTGAGTGCTGGGTTTGCAGCAGGCTCGTGGACACAAGCTCCCCATCACCTGCTGAGAGCTGCCTCATTGCCTCCCTGCTGATTTCTTCCCAAAACGTGGCTTTGCTGAGAAGCCCACAAACCTCTTGGCATCAGCAAGGCTGCGTTGTGTTGTGACTGCTGACTCACACTGTCTCCCTGCTTGCCCTTCCTCCTCTGATCTCTGTTCCCACCTCTTCCCTTTCTCCTCGAGTTTTGAATGCAAAGTCACTGGGGCACAGACTTTATTCTGGCTTTGCAGAGGTTTATGGCAATTCCATAAACCTTGGATGGCCAAGCCCAGAGTTTATGGGTTTTCATTATTCTTTCTTATGCCCAGCAGTCTGGAAGGATGACTTCTCTGTGAATTTGAGCTTTTGTAAATGGAGCTCTGTAGCCTTTCTGCAAGCTTGAGTGAGAGAGAGTATGTAAATGGGATCAGATGGCAGTGCAGGAACTGGGGGTGGAAAAAGTCAGGAGTCACAAATGTGATACTGAAACAAAAAAGCTCTGAAGACCACACAATGTGAGTTTCCCCTGACCTGATCTTTGTATCCCTGGCTGTGGAAAAGCTTTTCTGTGGATAGAAATTGCTCAATTCCATATGCCCATATGGTTTGCCAAGTGAGTTTGCTCATTTAAATTCTCTCATGTACAGTCAGGTTTCTTGAGCAAAATAAAAAAAATGGGGACTTCTGTCTACTGTTTTTGTGAGGTAGTCTCACATTTCCAGATTGTGCATTGCAGTGGGGAATGGTCCCTCTGCCCTGGAGTGTTGCCAGTCTCAGAAGTGATGTGATTTTAGCTCTGCACTACAGGGTTGCAACAGATGAGACATAGATAGGCTGTAAAATGGTTGCTAAATTTTGGGGAACAGTTGTACACTCTGAGATAATAGAGTTCTATACATACATGTAATCTGTCCTCTTCCTTCTTCTCTATTCAGCTGCTCTAAACAACTAGCACTTTTTAAATTCGTCTCATTTATGTGTCTCCTGCTGCTTTAAAATGTGGATGCACGCACTGGGTAGGGCTTCATTTCTGAGGATGTGAGAAAAAATCACGTGCTGGGTGCTGCTGAAGCTGCAGGTTTTTCAGTGGAAGGCCTGGAGGAAGCGCTGCAGGGCAGGGTGGGTGTGTTTGTGTGCGTTTGGTGCCGTTGGGACCACGAGAAGTGAAAGTCAAGTGTGGTGCAGCTCCAGTGCTGGGCTTGGCTTCCGCCATGCGGTGGCAGCTGCTGAGGACTTGTGTCACTGCAAAGGGACCAGAAAACTGGTTACACTGGAGCCAAACCAGCCTGGTTTGTCATTTTCTTCTCTGGGTATTGTTTCAAATGAGGGCTGAACTGATAGGACTGAAAATACAAAAGCTTTCTCGTAGTTTTCCTTTGTCCGCTGCTCTAAAAAATCCCCAAATGAAACATTTTTCGTTCTGTACGTTCACATGACTTGGGTTATACCTGTTGTAATTCTGGGAGAAACGGATCTCAGAAAAAGATTAATCACATATAACAAAAGAGTGGTGTGTTTTTATGGTATTCAAATACCATAAAACCAGTAGAACACTGGAAGACAGGTGGCTACTGTTTTTCAGGCACTAAAAGTTTAAAATAGAAATGTTCTTTCCTATACTTCTCCACATGAACAAATTGTCATGGTGAACCTTTGTTTATAAAGCAAATAAAAGGAATTTTATACGCTTTGCCAAATGGATGCAGAAAGGTGACAATTTAATCTGACTTAAGTATCGCCGTCCTTGTTAATGGGTAATTCCTTTGCTAAACCTTTCCTTTGCTCTGTCTCTGGTGGTTTCTGTCTCGGGGAGGGTTTGGGCCCAGGCTGGCAGAGGGCAGTGGAACAAGCAGGGCAGTGAAGGCTAGGACCTTGTGCTCGTGCTTGGCCAAAGGCAGAGCCTCGTGTTGGTGTTTGTGGGCACGTTTCTGTTGAAGTAATTTCTCTGAATTTCCTGTTAAAATGCCAGCCAACTCGCTTGTGGTGGGGAGTCAATAGTCCAATAGACAGGCTGTTGTTCTGCCTGTGCTCTTGTCCAAGTGGAGCCTCGTGACCCAGCGTGGATGGGGGTACAGCACAGCAGAGAGCCCTCTGCACGGCTCCTGGCTGGGGGGAGCAGCAGTCTCGGGGCAGGAGCAGAGGACAGAAAGAGCAAAGTGTGTTCTCGGGCACAGGCTGGTGTGTGGGGCTCGAACCTGTGGTCTTTTAAAGAGGGATGAGTGGTCTTATCTGGGAGGGCGTGCTGCTCTTGTGTTATCTGCGTTTAAAATCACGTTTGTTTTTCTCTGAGGTGTTTCCCTTGTTTTTTATCCCAGCACAGTGAGCTGCAGTGCTTTGGGCTGGATGCTGCTGCTGGGTGTGCTCGGGTCTTACATGCACAGGAACCACAGGAGAGGGCAGCTCACCCCAGCCTAGCCTGCTGTGTTCCCAGGAGCTCAGAGCAGCCCAGGAGCAGCACAGTGCCCTGGGTGAAGAGCTGCTGTGTTTGTGCCACAGAGCAGGATGCCTTTGGCAGCACTGCATGTTTTTTCCTGCAGAAATGGATTGATTTTGTTGCTGGACTGGCAGCATTTCTTTGTACTTGGGTATCGGCTTCCCCTGTGGAGGAATTTGTGGTTTCTAAGACTCTAATTACTTTAGTGTAATAGTTTTTCCTCTGCTTTTGTAATGGCTTTGGTGGGTGCCATCTGCTGTTGTGACAGTGCTGGGCAGTGTGATCTGAGCCTGGGGTGGTGTGGGGTATGCACTTCAATCTTCAGGAAAACTAAGACTTTGAAATCCCATTTTCAGCATTTAAAGCTTTATCTCCAGCCTTGCTGGACTGAAAGGCAAAAAAATATTTGGGATAGCTCCCTCCTTATTCCACAGGTCTGTTTGCAGGGACAGGAGCATGCCTGGCCCCACTGGGCAGCCTGCACAGTTTAGGATGGATGGAGGAGTTTGTTTCCTCTGTGGCAGGCAGGAGCCAGGCCACATCCTTCCTTGAGCAGCTGCTTTGCTCACAAACAGGTTGACCTGCACCTTTTGGCTTTGCTTTAGAGACATGTCTGTGGTTGCTGTCGTGCCCTGTGGCAGCCTGGGTGGTGTGCTGGGTGTGAGCATGGTCAGTGTAACACTGAGCTGCAGGGAATGGAGGGCTGCTGTGTGCTGAGACAAGGAATTTGCACACCTTGGGGAAGGGGAGCCTTAGGGACTGTGTTTCTAACAGCTCCAGAGGAGAAATGCCTGGGTGGGTGCTGCAGAACACTTGTGGGTGAAACTGCACATCCCTCCATCCCTGGGGCATCAGACGTGTGTCACAGGGCCTGGCACTGGTTTGTCAGATATAGATCACAGCCTGCACCACTCATTTTTTCCAATATCATTACATCCACCAGACTAGAAGAGCTGCAGCAAGTTTTAAGGACTTCTTTTCGTATTTGTTGTAGGCAGTGCTTTATGAGTTTTCAAACATCTCATGTGAGGATCTGGGATCCTTTTCAGCTCTTACCCTTTAGCTGTCATTGAATCCCACGAGGATGACTGCCAGGACTTGCTGGTCATCAGAGGTATCAGATCTAGAAAAGAAATGTCATCAAAGCCCCAACTTTTATAAAGGACAGCTTTAGGAACACAGTCCTAGTTTCAGGACCGTGTTGCAAAACAAAAAAAGGACTAAAAATGCTGTGTGATTGGAAGGCCTGCATTCCCAAAGAGATGTGGAAGGCTCGTAGAAGGACTCTAATTTACTGTTACAGCTGCTGCAGGGTGAGGTGAGAGGGGGTCTGGTGCGGGTTCTCGGGGCCACGGCACTGCTTTAACCCACCAGCTCTGCTGAGTTTTGCCAGGATTGCTGCAGTGAGTCAGAGGGGTCGGCAGAGAGCTGTGTGCCTGCTCTGTGGGGCCCTGCCTGGTGTCGTGGGGAGGACAAGCTTTGGCACCCCAGACCTGCAAATGGATGTCCTGTTAATTCACGTGATTTTGCAAAGCTCGGCAGACTTTCGGAAGTGCACAGTGCTATCCTGAAATAAGATTGGTGTTTCAGATGATTAACCAAATTCAATTAAGCATTTAATGAGCATGAGACTGCCTGAGAATAAATGAGTTTCCTTTCTCTGTCTACCTGTCGGGTTTTTCAGACTCTTTTTTCAGATGGGCTCTTTCTTTTCTTATTAAATCCCTGTACAGCTCAGGTCTTGGATGCAGAATCAAGAAGTTCTCTGTGTGCAGCGGGACTGGCAGCATTTGTCACCCCATTGCCAAATCCCCCATGGCTGAAGGAGCAGGCAGCAGCCCCTGGATGCTCTGGCACCCGGCCTGGGCTCTCTGCTGACTGACCTTTGACTTTCTCACTGGTAATCTGAGGAGTGTGAGGTTCCTTTCAGGACTGTGCAAGCAGGAAAGTGAAGTTTTCAGAGAGTGATTAAGAAGGGAACTTTTTCAGATAACTGAGCTAATTCATTCTGGATTTCTGCAGCATGGAAAGGAGACATTTTAAACACAAAACTCTCTGAGGCAGGAGGTGTTCCATTAATGCATCCCAGATCCTCAGGAGCCAAAGGCACAGAACAGGTACAGGACCTTTGGCTAGGATTGGTTATGAAAGAGCAATGTTGACTTCTTTGTTTATCTCACATGTCCCAGAAAATATTGACTTGTTCGGGCTTTTGGTGGTGTGGCTGTTTATCCAGTGCTGTTATACAATGCTGAGCTTTCGGTCCTCATTTGGGACTCATTTTTTTAGGCTGCAGGTTGTGCTGTGTTCAGCAAGAGACCTTGTATTGGTCTCATCTTTAACTCCAGTCATTATGAACAGTTCATTCCAAAAAAGCCATTTGACTGGAGGGTAACTTTTGCTGCCCATGGGGAAGCATCTGATGTTCCTCTTCCGAGTGTGGAGAGCCCAGGCGGGTTGTCCTGCAAGGATGTCATGTCCAGAGGCACATGGCATCACGTGCTGCTGGAGGGGTTTCATGAACACTGCCCATGGCAAGGCCCAGCATCAGGATTTTGGTCAAAGTTCAAAACAAGGCAGAGCTGATGTGTCAGAATTTGGTTCCTGTTTTCTTGTGACCACTCCTGTACAGAGGCATTGGTTGGCTTTTGGTGTGAAGTTTGATTTTTACAATGCAGTTCTGAGAGCCTGACTCTTGTTCCTGAAATCTGAAGTCAGACTGGGCAGCTGAGATGGCATTTGCCTGCTTCAGAAGTTGTGTTTTTCTCATTTTACTAAGTTCTGTTTTCTGGACTTGTTACATATACAAAATTGGTGCAATAGGGAATGTAATGAAGTTCTCCTAATAGTTTTTGCTTGTGAAACCAGGGATTTTTGGAGAAGTTCCTCTCGCATCCCTGAAATGTGAGTGAGAATAAAACTAGGCTCTAGCCTTTGGCTGTGTCTAGGGTGCGATTTATGGAGAGGCCTTTCCTGTCTTTCCAGAGGACTGCTGTTCTTCCTTCCATGGGCTGAGATTCCTGCTTTGGCAGTGTAGAAGCAGCCGCCTTGCTCTCATCATTCCTAGGGAGAGCAGAGCTCTCATCTGCTCCTCAAGCAAAACCAGCCCTGAGCTGAGCAGAGCCAGGGCAGGAGCCTGTATTTCTTCCAGGCTGTACACATGAGCTACTCAAACGTAAAGTTGCTGGATCTTGCAGCTGTTAAAGCTATGGCCTGTCCAGGAGGATTTCTTGCTCCATTAAGAAATTAGAGACTGTGCTGAAACAGAGCAGCACAGTGCTTTGTTTCTTCCCATAGCTTAAACCTTCATTTTCCTCTCCTCAAAACATGCTCATCAGTGGTTACCTGCAGCACAGGAGAATCAGAGTGCTGAATAATGAGCAGTCCAGTGGTCACACAGTTTGAAATTAAGCACAAGATCTTAGTTACTGGTTATTTTAGATGTTACATATTTGTAATTTTTTCATCACCTGTTTTTCCTGCAGGAAAAAACTAAAGTGGTGGAACCCTTGGACTATGAGAATGTGATCCTTCAACGCAAAGTTCAGATCTACAGTGATCCCCTCCGGGACCTCCTGATATTTCCAATTGAAGATGTGTCTGTGAGTTTGCTCTGGCTGTTTCCCATGTTTGAGGGTCACTTGTCTCCTGTCCTGCTTACCTTGGAAAATTTCCACCAGTAACCACATGTTAATTTTGGCTGCATTACTGACACATAAAACCCAAATGACCCACTGGTGGTTTAGGCCCACCACATTTATTTAAAGTGAATGTCAAGCCCTGAAGATGGAGTTTGTGCTGAAAAAGTGTTCTCCTTTTTCCTGCAGATCTCGGTCATTGGCCGACAGAGAAGGACTGTCCAGTCAACAGTTCCAGAAGATGCTCTAAAGAAAGCTCAGAGCCTCTTTGTCAAAGAGGTAGGGGCAAAGTCCCTGTGACACCTGCCTTCAGCACTTTATAGCCCTTGGGAAAAATGCTCAGCTGTAGCTCCTGATCCGCAGGATTGCTGATCACTTGGCTTTTCCTTTGTGGGAAGCACTGCCAGACCTGCTGCACAGGAGAGTTCTCACAGGCATCTCATGTGCAGAGTGTCTTTGCAGTGGGTTTTATACACAGCCAAGGTGTGTGGCTTTGCACCACCTGCCTGACAAGGAGGGGATCCACAACCTCTCTGAAGCATCTGGAGTGCTGTGGTTTGTTGTGAAGTGCTGCTCTCCAGGACCATTCCCTCCAAGTGCAGTAGAACAAAAATCAATGGGTGGTGTCAAGTTAGATGCACTGCATTTCTGAGGACAGAAAACTGGTGCTTTCAGGAAAGCAGTCTCCTCCCAAATCACTACTCCTTTTTTTAGAGCCTTGGAGTGATGTCGATACAAAATCTGTAGCTGTGTGGCAGGCCAGATGCTGTGTGAGTTTTGTCTCTGTGCTGAGAAGGTTCCTTATGGAATTCTGCATTGCTGCATGAAACAAGTGAAGCAGCCTTGCCCACACCCTTCCCACTTGTGCTTACCTCACCCTGCAGTGTGTAACCTTTGGGACTGGTGCTGGGCTTTGTTTTGCTTGCTGTAGCTTTCTAAGAGCTGTATTGTTTTCCTTTCAGTGCATTAAAACCTACAGCTCTGACTGGTTCGTGGTAAACTACAAATATGAGGAATACTCAGGAGACTTTCGGATGTTGCCATGGTAAGTGTCGTGCTCCCTTGGAATGCTAATGTGTGGTCACAGGGCTTAGCAGGAGCAGTCTGCCCTTTCCCTGATGCAAGCAGCCTCTCCTGCAGAGGTGTGTCACTCTGCAGGTTAGAGCCAGAGGTCTGTGTTGTCATGCCATTGCCCCTCAGCTCTGTCAGGGAGATGCCCACAATCCCACGTGGTCAGTGCTTCACATCCCATCCACCAGTGTGTGCACACCCTCTCCATCTGGGATGAGGACAGGCTGCAGCCAGACCTGTGACAGGATAAACAGTGTCTGCACATCCTGGCCCAGGAGCCTCCTTGCCCTGCTGGGCTGATGTTCCTTCCCTGTGTGCCTCACATGGTGTTCCCATGCCGAGCAGATTCTCCCTGTGCCCCTGGTACAGAGTTGATGAGATATTGCTGCTGGTGCTGGGGAGTCACGTGCTTGGAAACGCTGGGCTCTGCCAGTGCTTCCAGCTCCAAAGCTAATTGGGTTTTTCAGACAGGCACATACATCTTGGGTTTCTGCTGGATTGTTATTTTCTCTGTGATGGCGCCTGCTCTGCTCTCACTGCCCACACTCTGGGCATGTCTGGACCCCTGTCCAGGCTGCTCATGTGCTGGAAGCTGGTTAAATGCTTTTTCTTCTTAATTGGATGAAGTGGGTCTGTTCTGAGGGTCTCAAGGGAATGTGAAGCAGCAATGGAGTAATACTGTTGATCAGATAATGTTAAAATTTGTGGATAATGTTGTAGTCTGATCTTGCTTCTTTTTTGGTAAAGATGAAAGATAAACCGGGGTGCTCTCTGTTCCATAAATGCAAGTCAGCAAAAACTCTGCAGAATCCAACAGCTAACAAGAGAGAGCTAATTACAGACTGCTTGTGCTTAATTTCCATGAAATGCACTCAGAACTTATCTTTCCCTAGCTGTAAGGAGCTGTAGGTCTCTTGCAATCCATCTTCTGTGCTCTGTAGCCTGCAGTTTGGCTGTTGTTTCTGGATCCAGCATCAGCTGCTGGCTTGTACGACACTCGTGTTCCATTCATTAAACATGGAAATGTGTTGTGATTTCAGCAAATCCTTTAGGCCAGACAAGATTCCAAGCCATGTGTTTGAAATTGATGAAGACTTTGAAAAGGATGAGGTAAGGAGAATGTGGGGAGTTCTTTGTTTGTTTGTTTTATTTGTTTGTTGTTGTTTTGGTTTGGTTGGTTTGTTTGTTTGTTTTGGGGGTTTTTTTGGTTTTTAAAAATGTATTTCTGTTAAAAAGCAGGAATGCATTAAAACGTTGATTTCAAAAAGCAATGCCAGAATTCAGTTCCTAAGAACAGTTTTCTGGTGAGATGCTTTCTGCTGTGAAAAAGGGATCAAAAGTGAGGCAGTGATTTATTTCAAAGTATGACAATCTCTTGGGGCCAAGGGTCTCCTAAGTTATCCGGAAGATTAGTCATATTTCTCATGGCTTTTTCCGTTGAAACAGACCATCATAGGAAGAGGAAAAAAAGGAAGCCAAGTAGTTACTAAAGAAAACTCTTCATGTCCAGAACTGAAGCTGGGCAATCTGTTTTTCAACTACACTGTGATTCTGGGGTTCTCCTGTTAGAAAGTTTTGTGTTTTACCACATAACCTGCAATTTTTCATCAGTCACTTTGACCCAGCCTGTTGACAGTGTGCCAGTCCTGCTCTGTACGTTCTGTGCCGATGCTGGGAGGAGTTTGCTTCCTCTGGAAGTTGGCATCGTTGTGCCCAGCTGGCGGTAGGGAAGATTTGCAGCCCTGGAGCTCCTCTGTGGGGGTGTGCTGGGGGTTCTGCCAGTTGGGACATCTCAGACCTGGTGGTTATTTTGGGTGGTGCAGATGCCATGTTTCCTGCACATGCACATAGCATTTGCTACAGAAGGGATGGGCAGCGTTTTTCTGTTTCAAGTACCACGTGGAGATCAATGAGTGTACGTGATATTAGGAAGTTTTTGTTTACAGAGGGTTTAGCCCAGCTGTTTAAAATTCCCATGGCATCAATATGTTGTTGCTGAGGAACTTACAGAGGAAAAGGGAGTTTTGTTGCAGAGCTAAAGACTTGGAGGGGCTGTGTCATGCACACTTCTCAAATTATTGGGGTATGTCCCAGCACACCTCAGGTCTGGACTGCATTGGCTTCTTTATAAATGGAAAGGTTTTGTCAAGTTTGGCCTTAATCTTTTTTTTGGCTATGTTGTTGGTTTTCATTCCATCGGTAACTCGTAGTGCTGCCTCTTTAAGAATATCTGCTCTGGGCTGGAGACATTGCTGTGCACTGTTATCATCATGCTTCCGAAAAAGCAAAAGGACAAAAATACACTATCAAAATTTGGAGACCTTTCTTCTTCTGGCCAGTGTCCCAAATACACAAATGTGAGAAGTTACTGAGGTTTGTTGTGGAAGAGTGTTCCAAGTGCTTTTACAGATGTTTTGACATTTATATCTTTTGGCATGGCCATATCTGGAGGATTCTGTTACAGTTTTCCAACAGAGCATTTGCATTAGAATTGTGTAATGGAAATTCAAGTAAAAGAAATCTCTTGATGAAAAAAGGTGAGCCATTATAAAGGAGAAATTGTGAGTTGTTTTACCCGGGGAAATAAAGTATCAGAAAATTTACTCTGGAAGTTTGACATGAAAAGAATGAAAACCTGCCCCTTTGGATGCATCTGGCTGTATAAACCAGCTCTTTCATGGCTCAACAGAGACAGGCTGGGGCTGCCTCTGCTGCTAAGTCACTGGAAGCCCCAGGGTGAGATTTTTTTCATCACTTTGGGCTCTCATTTCCCTCCCCAGTGGAAGTCATGGTTAGGTACGAATAGAGAGCCATTCTTTCTTTGTGGGACCATGGGACAGGAGCAGATGGAAGCCCCATCTGGTGTGCCAAAAGCAGCCTGGTTTGGTCACTTGAAACTTTGTGGTTTGATAAATGTGTGTAGTGGTTTCAAACCATGACAATGTGAAATCAGCCAGTTACATTTCAGTTATTGTATTGGAGTTTGGTGGTTTTTGCTGAAATTTAAAATGTGAGAATGACAAAAGGAAATGACAGAATAAGTTCAGAGTTCTGCATTTTGCAACTTCCTAAACAGACCATCTTAAAAATTTCCATTTCCCCCAAGTTTTGAAATACTGCATAAGAACCAACAGGCCTCATTGTGAAATCACTGTGCAGCCCTATCAGAATAGATGTAATCTTTCTTTTTTTAAAGCTGACCCAATCTAGCCTGTTTTGCCTCTTTATTGGAAAGGGATAACCCTGGTTTTTGTTTTGTTTTGTTTTGTGATAGCACTGTATGTGTAGCTGTACCTGTCACACATACATTCTACATGTCACTGTACTGCTGTAGTTAAAGTGGTATTGCTTTCCAGGGTGGACAAATCCCTTTGTCCAAGGGGAATTTCCTGTGGGAAACAGTTTACCTGACCTCCTCTTTTTATCTCTGTTTGCTGTCTTTCAGGATTCTTCTTCCCTGTGCTCTCAGAAGGGTGGTGTGATAAAGCAGGGCTGGCTGCACAAAGCAAATGTCAACAGCACCATCACTGTTACCATGAAGGTGAGTTTGGTCCAGTTACTCATGGAGGAGGCATGAGATGAAGTTCAGGCCAAAGCTCTCAGGAGCACAGTGGGTGGGTTTGGGTTTGGATGGGCATCTGCCCCTCATGTGTCCCATGGTGGACTGGAAATACCAGTCTGGCAACAGTTTTTGACCCTTCCTTCCCCAGCGTGTAAGACTGATGCACTTTGGACCAGGCAAGCTGACCAAAAAGGTGAAGCATGTTCTAGTAAAATCTAGATTGTTTTCTGGATGAGCAGCTGAGGCCCAGAAGAGGAAGGCAACTGGGATAAGTGAAACAGCTGCCCTGCAAAGACAGCTTTCTGAATTGATAGTTCCCTTGCTGGTTGGAAACATGTAGAGAGGCCAGCTTTAAATTAAAATGATAAATCTTTGCTTTTAAAGCGGGAGCGGTATTACTGCAGAGATGTAACATTACTGGCCTAAAAGCAACAGCTGCCTTGTCTCCTGTTCTCTGCTCTTCGTAATCCAGTGTGACATTGCTTAGATTGTGCAGAGATTTTTAATAGTTCCACCACAGGTTTTTGCTATGGCGATGAGCCTGTCTGCTGTCCCACCATGCAGCTGCCTTGTTACAGCACAAAGAGATTGTTAGGGAGTTATGCCCAATGGTACAGCTGAGGGATGGCTGCTTTGCAAGGATATATTAAAAAATCTCAAAAAGCTGAATTGTTCCAAGGCTTAGTTCAATGAGTTATGCTTTCAGCAGAAGTGGAACAGGACTGTTCGTAGGGCTAATTTTAATTCAAGTTTTAAAATAGGCTTGAAGGCGATAGACAGAACAGGATTTTCTGATCCTCTGCTTTTCCAAGCAAGGTTAAAGCAACTTTTTTTCCTGAAACTTCTGGAGGAGGTATCATACAAGCTCAAAGTAGTCAGTTGGGTCTGTTCTAGTCTGAGCCTCTGGTGGTATTGGTCTCAGTGCCCTGCGCCTCAGACCTGCCTTTCAGAGAAGGTATCTGAACTACACTGGCTTCAGTTCAATTAATAAGATCCAGAGTGAAACTCTGATATCAAAGTACTGAGAATCAGTAGCTGTTTTCTGAGCTGTGTCTTACAAAACACCTTTAAGGCACATGTGAGAAAGCTGAGGACTTTGACCATCTTCAGCCTTATCACCACTTGGAGAGGCTGCTGTGATGTGTCCACCTTGTGAATGCTGGTTCTTTGACTGCTGAGCTGTTGGTGCCTTACACTGTTGCTAAGCGTGTGCAGAGTGCGTTTTGTGGAGAGCTGAACCACAAGGAAACTCTCATTAGGCTGCAGCTGCCACCCTTTATTTCAGAGCAACCTTTTCCTTTGCAGAGAGCTGCCCTTGTTTGGATCAACTCTCCCTGTCTGGTTTGCAGCATGTTGGTGGCCTGCACTGCAGCCACGGCATCGGGATTGTCCTTCTGTCCTTCTCTGCCCAAATGCACTTCCCCAGTTCTCTAGCCATCCCTCTGCACTCTCAGTGCTCATCAGCAGCATCTGTAGCCTGATCAGAGGGGATGTTCCCTCTGCTCGCAGGTTCATAATATTAATTACAAATGATCATCATCTTCTGACAATGATTTCTGTCAGCAGTGCTTGCACAGGGGGAAGATCACAGGAATAGTGTTTGCTGTTTGAGTCCGCATTTACTTGTGAACAGAGTTCAGCAAATGCAAACTGTTTAGCGTGAAATCCCATAACCACAAGGGATATCAACCCTGTAATATCGAGAGATCTATCATTGGTTTCTGTAGCATCCACTGCCAAAATTCCTGAGATTGCTTCAGTGAAGTGCTAAATCAGTGTTTAGGCTGGATTAGTGCTTCACATCCTTAGCTTTCCGTTTATTTTTATGCTCTGTTGAACTAAAGGTTTAGTTAAACCTATAAAACTTGAAGCTCAACAGCCCGTGGAGCATCTCTGCAGCTAATTAGTCATCCAAATGATGCCAGAGGTTACCTCAGAAGGGATGGGTTACGGTTCAGGAGCGATGCTCCCTCCCAGTTCTCTGAGAGTGGGTTTGCTGAACATGTGCTAGTGTCAGTAATGATAGGAGCAGGAAATTACTTGTAATCTCCCATGTAGGATGAAAAATGCTGTGTTTATTCGTAGATCTTCCAGATAGACAGAACAGTAGAAATACTTGCAGTGCTGCTTGTCCTGGCTTCCTTCACGATTCTCCTAACACAGATACCCAGCAACTGTGAAATGCACCCTGCTCCTTACAGCATATGGTGCTACCACAATTGCTGCCAAAATGTTCTCCTGAATTATAGTCCAGTACCTTTTGGCTCACAAGCATGAAGAAAGATGTTGAGAGATACTGGAGAGCTTTTTTTCCTTCGTGAAAATCAGTAGTACAAGCACAGGAACACTTCTCCCGAAGTTACTGTTTTTGATGTAAGAATTGGACACTAAGGCAAAGCCAGTTCATGAAAATAGGTTTGTATAAACAAACCCAAACTCACAAAAAACCCAAGCAGTTGAATGGACTGCATTGTCTCCTGGCTTGTGTTTGAGTGCTAGGAATTTCCACATGTCTGTTCCTAAGTCTTCCAGACAATTGCTTTGTAATTCTAACTGAGGTCTATATGAAAAAGGCTCCTGCTCTAGGGTGGTATGGATCTTCAAGTAATGTGCTGATCTGAATTTACTGTGCAGCATTACTTTGTAAAAATAAATGAGGCTGGAGCCAGCTGAGAGATGAGCTGGGAGCCCTGGGGCATTGCTTTAGATGGGCAAACTTATAACCTCAAGGGCATTAAAATTAAAGAAGATGATGGAAATCTCTCTTTGTAAAAGCAAACCATATTCAAATGGGTGAATCTGCAACACTCCAGGGTCAGCAGTGTTTTCTGTTACGGTATTTTCTTGGTAGCAGGGAGGGCAGATATGGAAACCATGGCCATGGTTTGTGATGTACAGCAGCGTGAATACTTGCCTGAACAAGAATTTGTGTTTTTACAGGTATTCAAGAGGAGGTATTTTTACTTGTCACAGCTCACAGATGGTTCCTATATTCTGAATTCCTACAAAGATGAGAAAATTTCCAAAGAATCCAAAGGCTGCATTTTCTTGGATGCTTGCAATGATGTGGTTCAGGTAGGTCTCCTTTCTGTGTGGCTGTACAGGGACTTATGGATTCCTGGCTCTGACATAGACCTGCTCTCTGGAGGTCTGAAGGCATGGAATTGCAAACTAACCCAAAGCTGGTCAGCTAAACTGATCAATAGGCCAGTAAGTAAATGATATTACTTTGTCTGGGGTGCCTTCCTCCTCTATTTGCTGCTTGCACCAGGTTCTTGTTTCTTAAGGTGTATCTTGATAAGTCCATGCAAACATGCAGTCCTTTGGAATTTAGGACCTGCTCAGGGCTCGTAAGGTTTTAGGAGCAGGTATTTGTACAGGTCTAAATCCTGGGCTTGCTTAGTTGTGCTAGAGTGAAGTGCAGCAGTGGATTGCTGCTCTGCCTTCTGCCCTTGCTGTCTCTGCAGAAGCTTCAAGCACTGAGGGTGGTGCAGGGTGGCTTAATTTACCCCAGTGGTTTGCTTCAGTATGGATGAGTCAGAGCCGTGAGTTTCCATTTATCTTTCTGAACACAGTAAAAGCAGTAATGCACATGCCTCAGTGATGTGTGGGATGTGCTTCCCAAGTTGTATCAGATTTGCCTTGGCTTCTGGTTGGAAAATGCTGTTTAAAGGCTAGCACAGCTCCAAAAAGCTGCATTGTACCACTTGCTTTTTTAAGATAGATGCCTGTAAGTGTCCTGGAATGCAGCATTACTTACCATGTCAGACAAATCCAGTTCCTGGCTTCTCTGACTAAATATTAAAGGTCTGATGACATCAGAAGGAGCTTGTTCCTGCTCCTTGGTGCAATGTCTGTGCTTCAGTCTGGCTTTCTTTCACTCAGGGTAGCTGGCCATGGACCTGTGCACTGCTCAGGCCATGAAGCCCTCTGTGATTGCAGCAGGATTGCTGTGTCAGGGAGAGTGCCTGCCTTGTATTTCGTGGTATTTCAGGTCAAGATGTTTTCCCAGAGAGGAGCTGTGTGGCAGGTACTGTTCTGGGTTGTTGAGGAAAATGTAATATAAATCTCTTGTTTGTTTGTTCAGTGTCCCAAGATGCGTCGCTATGCATTTGAGCTGAAGACAATAGACAAGTACAGCCACTATCTTGCAGCTGAAACTGAGCAGGAGATGGAGGAATGGCTGGTAACTCTGAGGAAGATCATTCAGAGCAATACTGAGAGTTTGGTGCAAGAGAAGAAGGATGCTGTGGAATCTGTGCAAGGTCAGTTTGTAAACAAACACCTCCCTTCTCCAGCAGGATGCAAGGAGCATGCCTGGAGAAGTGTACAGTGTACCATATTTAAAGCAAGAATTGTGGCTGACACACAATATCATGCAAAGGGGCTTAGAATAACACAGATGATAGTCTGAGGAAAAAAGTGGAGGGAAACATGACCCTTCTTCTGGATGGGAAATCCATGGCAAAATTTCAAGGCCCCTGGAAAATTGGCTCTGTGCTGAAGTTCTGCTTTGGACAGACCTAGCAGACTGTAATAGTACACTTTGATACTGGTAATGCATGGAAAAATCTTACTCCCAAGCAATGGAAAAGTCTGTAAACCGTTTCTGTGCTATTGTTAGCAAAGACTGCAGGATGCTTTCTGGCAGAGCAGTGCTCCTGCAGTTGTTTTGAACATCTGTTTCTTGTGTCCTTGCAGATGATGAATCAAGCACGCAGGGAAAGTCAGAGAACATCCTGGAGAGCCTGGAGAGAAGCATGCATCCAGAGCTGATGAAGGTATTGTGTTTCCAGGATCACTCCCCCCACCCTCAGCTGCTTCTGTCCAGCTTATCTGTGAGAGGGGTTTTCTGCTTTCTGTGTCTCCAGCTCTTGGGGGAGCTGGGCAAGCACCAAGCCTTGGTGGGGTCTCTGTTATCCCACCTGTCTCATGGGTGGAGCCCCATGGTTTGAGGCTGCATGTTCCTCACCTCCAAGTGTGGTTGCCTGCTTCTGCCTGCTTTTTACTTCAGCGCAGCTATATCTCTGTACTGTCCTTGCTCCATGGCAGTGCTTTGCATCAGCTCATGTATCACAAAGGCAACCTGAAAGATTATTTTGTTTTGATTCAGTTCTTTCCCAATAATGAGTGTTTGCCTCTGTGTGGCCAGGCACTAACATCAATGCCTTCCTTTGTCCTAGTATGGAAGAGAAACAGATCAACTAAACAAACTGAGCAGAAATGATGGAAGACAAAACATCTTTTCTTTCGACCCAGAAGTCCAGGTAAACATTCCCATATTTGCCAATGTGAGGTTTTGCTCACTGTGTCACGCCTCCCTTGTTCCCTTGCACGGCCACGGTGTTTCCCTGCAGAAGCAGCGTGTTTTCCAGTGCAGAACAGAAGTGCAGCACGGATTCCTGTCAGTGAGAGCAGAATGAGATCCCAGTGCTCAGGTGATAGCTCAAACACAGAGAAGAGTTGCAGCAGCCCCACACATGGCCTCCCTCCAGCTTGGCTGAAATTTGTGTGGTGCATCTTCCCGTTGCTGGATTTCAAACCAGTTTTTCTCTGGGGCTCTGAGAAGTTCCCATGCTCGCAAGAAGAAGCAGTAGGAGTGGTATTGCACCTGCAGTGCTGCATGGGCTCAGCACATCTGGCGCAGGGAGCAGTGGTGGCAAAGGCCATGGCAGGGGTTTACAGGGAGAGCCTCAGTCTTCAGGGAGTTTTCAAGTGTAGGGACAGACAAACTGAAAAAAACACCCTGTGCTGGTCTGATGCACTGGAGCAGGGGGTCATTGTCTGTTGGCCTGTTTTCTTCTTGGCTTTGAACTTGAATTCTCTGCCAGGGTCCAGGTGTGGGATTTCAGTGGAATGAGCTGCAATTGCTAAGTTTTAGAGCACTGTTCCAGGGTATGTCATTGTTTCTGGTTCTCCTTCTGGTTTGGTGTGTTCACACCAGTAAAATGAAACATTCTGGTTTAACAAGGAAATGTAATTAGTCTTTAAAAGGTTTAGTTGTACAAAATGAGCTTTTCTCTTGGCAATTCTTTGGAATCTTTAACAGAAGGAAGATAAGCACATCCAGAAGGCTTTTTGGTTTCTTTTTTTTTTCTTTTTTTTAAGAGAAGCTCTGAGAAGCTTCCTGTATTCTAGTCAGATAATAAAAATGGAAGTATTACTCAGTGTGGAGCATCTAAGATAACTTCTTCTACCTAACCAAATGGTCAGGCTGAATTCAGTGCCCTCTTTCTATACCCACAGTGCTTCATTCTGGTGTGAGTCAGTTGGATTTGCTGTAACAGCAGGCATTCAGAGACTTTGCTCCAGTCAGTGCTGGTGCTGGTACATGCACTTGTGCATGCCTGGGGCTAAGGAAACAGGGAGCAGGAACATATACCTGTAATGTACTTTCCTCATGAAAAGAGAATAAGGGAAACAAAAATACCTGCTGGTATTTTGGGGTGTTTGGTAGCTCTGTCCCCAGTGCCCAGCACAATGGGTGTGTCAAAGGCTGAGGGTCCTTGGTTGCACACGTGCCTGCTCTAGGAGGAGGGTGGATGTGGAGGCACAGACCAGGTGTGGCTGTTCTGGGTGAGGGAGGAGGTGATGATAATCGAGCCTGTTTGGATTTCCCAGCCAGTCTTTGCTGTTTCTACCCCTGCCAGTTACTGCTGTGCAGCTGGACATGCCTTCCGCTTTGAAATGTTGCTCACAATCCCACGTGTGCCTTCTCTCTATTTCAGGCACAGGAGCCATCTCTAACCTAGGCATACCTTCATGCTGGAAGATAATTTTCTGATGGTAGTGTTGTCTTATGTTCCTCTTTCTTCCCCAAGCTCTAAGTGGTGTTTGGGACAATCCCCTGGGTTACAGCAAAGCAGGAAGGAACTGAAATCATTCTGAGGTTTAGCTTGCTGTGCTCTACAAAACAGGTTGCTAAAAATTGATACATACCCATGAATTCATGTCTTGAGTACCTTTGTGTAACATCACCAAATTGCACTCATTTGTGAATGTCTTGTACCTTTTGGACCACTTAAAAAAAATGGATAAAGATAGTATTGCCTGTAATGCGATCCCTTGACATTATTCAGGGGGTTGTTTTCTTTTTTAATGAGACCAGATTTGTTTGTTTGCTGTCTAGAGACTCGACTTCTCAGGGATTGAGCCAGACGTGAAGCCTTTTGAGGAAAAGTGCAGCAGGCGCTTTGTGGTTTGCTGCCAGGACTTCTCCCTCAACCTCCTTGCTCAGCTGAATGACAGAGCAGAAGAAGGACCCACCAATGTAAGGGGAGCTCCAACATGTCCTGCTTTGTCTTCTTGCCTCTCACCAGCAAGAAAAAACCTTGGAAAATTAATCTGGGGGATGTAAAACAATGCCATGTTGCTGTGAGCCCCTGTGGGACCTGGACAGGCAGTGACTGCTGGCCCAGAGTCAATGCAGGATTTGTTTGCCTTGGTATTTTGGTGTTCCAAAAACGTGTTTTGGGACAGGGTCTGTGCTGACATGCCTCAGCCTGCTAGAAACCGAGACTACTGGGAAACCTGTGGTTCAGGGGTGCAGGGAATGGGGAGTGTGTGTCTGCCAAATTCTGCATCCCTGTGAAAGTCCTGTTGGCAAATGATTAAGCTCCATATCCAAGCCACTCATGGCTGTGTTTTATTTCATTTCCCCTAATGGCAAGGGATTTCCCTGTTCTGGAACCTTCTTCTGACTCCCAGCCTAACTCTATTCACAGTCACTTTATTATATGCATTTGTTATTGTGCCAAAGTTGTGCCTTAGCCTAAAAACTCTTGTATTTTCTGAGCCTCTGATGTCTGTAGACAACTATTACATCTCACCTCAGCCTTTGTTCTGCTGGGCTGAACAGACCAGTCTCCTCCAGTCTTTCCTTCCAAAACAAATCCCTGCTGTCATGTCCTGTGCTTGCTCTGGCTGGGCTCAACCCTTTGTGCAGGGCTGCAGGGCAGCAGGGGAGGCAGAGGCACCAGCAGTGCCCCATCTCTACTGATGCTGCCCTGCCTGATGCCTGGTAGAATCACAAAGGCTCTTTTGTGGTGGTTTCATACTGGCAGCTCAGAGCTCTGATACACGACACCAGGCTCAGTAACTCCCAGCAGATGGATGCATCGCTAATAGCAAAGATTCTTGTTATCCATCCTTAATCAGGTCCAGAATGAGACCTAATCAGCACATTTTCAGCATTGATGCAGTGCCTCCAAGTCATGCTGTAATGTCAGGCATGCTACAGTTTTATCTTCAGGCCTGCATTTTTATCTTTCTGTGGATGGCCTACTAGAATGTTTGAATTAGAAGTACGTGAATTATTGCCATTTGCTTGGTGCTGTCAAGGTCAGTAGCTACAAAGGAGTTGGCAGATTTTGCACATGCTTTACCTCAGCACTGTCAATCTGGTATTTGAGCTTTCCTGGCTGGGAGAGCTAAATTTCCTCCTGGGATAGCATCTGAGGAACATTTTGAGTGTCACAGTTGAGGGATCCAGAGCTGATGGACTTTGGAAAATAAATATAGTGATCTTTAGCAGGTGATCATAAACACTTAAGCTGATTTCTTTCTCATGGCAAAATGATAAACAGCTCTGATAAATTGAGTTCATATTTTCTTCCTGACTTCATGGTTTACCACTTACATAAAAACCAGGAATTTCATTTTTTATATTTCGTATAGGTTTGTTCAAACTGACTAGATCAAAATGCAATAGATCTCTATATTTGTAAAGCAAATAAACATGGATTGTGTGTCACAGTTCTGTAAAATGCCGGTGTACCAAACTAAAGGAACAAGCAGAAGCAGAAAGTTCCCAGTTTCCTTATCAGGGAAAGCAATGCATGTTGACACTCTTGAGCCTGTGCCATGCATTTTTTATGACACACATATTCAATAAATTTCCAGGTTGAGCCCTTTTTCCTAAGCTTGGCATTATTCGACCTGAAAAATAATTGCAAGATTTCAGCTGACTTCCACGTGGACTTGAACCCTCCATCTGTCCGGGAGATGCTGCTGGATAGCTCTGAGCCCAGAGCAGAGGGCACCCAGGGACATGGTCCTGGCCAGAGCCTTGTGCACGGGGTCCCTGAGTCCTGCCTGCACTACATAAAACAGGTGAATGTCTCACTTTCTCCTCATTCTGCGACACTGCTTTCAGTGACTTTGAAGTGTGTTGTTTTGCACTGTGTGGTAACCAGAAGCCAGCTTTTCTCTTGTTCTGGTCAGTGTCGAAGCTGCCATGCAGGGCTCACTGGCAGTGACAGGCAAAGCGCCAGGGAGAGTTTTCCAAGACTTGGCCATGCTCAAGCCTGGTGAGGCCCTGTGGCCCATGCCCAGGGCAGGGTGTGTGTGGGTTGTGGGAAGGGGCAGTGGGATAATCAGGGCCAGACCCCGTGGTGCACACTGGGCTCCTGCTGTGCCACAGCTGCTGCCTCTCTGTTGCAGGGGGTGTTCTCCGTGACCAACCCGCATGCAGAGATCTTCCTGGTGGCCCGTGTGGAGAAGGTGCTGCAGGGCAGCATTGCCCACTGTGTAGAGCCCTACATGAAAAACTCGGACCCCGGGAAGGTACTGGCTGGGCCCATGGGAGTTTCTACTGAGTAGTGGTGTCTGCTGCTGCAGGGGGGAGAATGGGCTGAAACATGGGCTGTTCTGTGGCTCTTCAGTTTCTTTCTGGCAAATAAAGTCCTTGTCCATTCCGTTTGCACTGTTCCCAGGTTGGCTTCAGTTGGGCTGTCCTGGGAGACTTGATTCCTTTCCCTGGAAAGAGGCAGAGGATTTTTAGAAAGAGCCAAGCATTTGGGGCCAGACCTTTCCCCATTAGACTTCAGCAAGCCGAAGCCTGGGCTGGCAGGAAAAAGTGGGACACTTCATCCCCAGAATGAAGTGTCTGCATAGAATCCATAGAATCCTTTATGTTGGAAAAACCCTGTAAGATCATTGAGTCCAACCATTAACCCAGCACTGTCAACCCCACCACTAAACCATGTTCCTAAGCACCACATCTGTATATGTTTCAAATACCTCTCCCACTTCTCTGAGCAGCCTGTTCCAGTGCTTGACAACCTTTTGAGTGAAGAAATTTTTCCTGTCATCCAAGGGAGAGGCCCTGCTGCTGCCACCAGTATCAGTCTCTGCATGGCAGATGGAGCTGATGCTGCCTTGTCACAGCCAGTCAAGAGTAGTTCCTGAAAAGTCAGTTACAGAATACCTGGTAATGATGGCATTCCCTTGGCACACTTTGTCAGTCTGCATAGGATGAGGCAATTGCAATTAGTTTTGGAAAATAAACTAATAACCTTTGGCAAATAGAGCACTAACACCCTGGCAGCTCAATCCTGAGGAGGTTTAACATGACTGCCCACTACGTTTGCTATTGCTTTGTGAAGTAACAGCTGTAGGTGGTGTGAAGTGCCAGACAGGGATGTCTGTCAGCTGCACTGGGCCTGGGGAGCAGACGGAGAGATGCTTCTCCCTGGAGACTGCAGCACCCTTCACTCCTGGCCCAGGGCAGCATCCAAGTCCTGGCACACACTGACCTGCCTCTCTCGTGTTTTGCAGACTGCCCAGAAGGTCCATAAGGTGGCCAAGCAGGTGTGCAGCCGTCTCGGGCAGTACCGGATGCCCTTCGGCTGGGCGGCCAGGTCAGTGACTCGGGCTGGGCTCTACCCACAGTGGGAGCTGCTGCTGCTTCTGAGAGTGGCCTGGGACACGACTGGGCAAAGGGCCAAGTGGCTAAATTCAGTGAAGTTGCAAGTGAGGGTAGAGTTTGGCTTCAACTCCCAAGAAAGAAAGAATTGGGATTGGCTTGAAAGGCTCTATCTAGAATTAGAAACAAAATACTAAAAAGTAAACAGTGCTGAGGCTGGGAAGGCAGTAAACTTCCTATTGACCTGTCGCTACTGCTACCACAGCAGAACATTCCTGGGGACAAAATACACTGTCCCATGCTACCAAGGGAATCACTGCAGAAATTCCCTCCTGGCACCAGCCATTGCCAGGGACAGGATGAGAGCAGAGGACTTCCCAGCCTGGCAGTGGCAATCAGAGAGGGTTTGTTTTCCATCTTAAATTCTGCTTTAATTAATGTTCTTAGGAATGGCTGGAGGTAGTGATCCCATTCTCTTGCTGGTCTTTTACTGGGACTGATAAGTATGTCAGTGCTAACTCTCTTAAATCTCAGTCGGAGGAAGGCCTGAAGTCAAGATCATGCACTGCCTCCTAGTGCTAAATTGCATTTTCGTGCTGACAGAAGAGATGGGAATGACATGGGAACACAGAAAGCTGTCACAGTGGACTGGAGTTTGGGGGTACACTGCTTGCAATGTGTATTCTTGAACTGGATGTTCCTGTGACGCTGGCTGCTCATCTTTGAGATGGTGTTTTTGGGATGCAGCTGGATCCTGGGAGCCAGAACTCAGCCCTCTTCCAAGTGGACCCTCACTCTAATGGTGGGCTCTGGGTGGGTATTAACTTTGACTGGCTTCAGGTTTGTTCCTGCTGGGTAAAGAGCTGCCTTTGGACACCAAGGAGCTGAGTGGGCTGGTGTGGGGAGCTGTGTTGCTCTGGAACATTTCCCCTGTGGGTCTCAGAGGAAAGTGTTTGCACAGAACGGGAGTGCAGATGCTTTGATTTTCACACAGACACCCATTATTTTCAAGGGCAGAGATGCTGATATTCATCCAGGGCAGAGTCCAGTCTCCTGGTCTGGTTTCAGGAGGAAGCTTGTGCATGTCCCCAAACTGGTTTTTATGGTGCACTCCTTTCCTAGGAAGATTTCTGGGCTCTAACCCCATGTGCAAGTTGGAAGATGTTTTACCACTTGGTGTTAGTGGGAGGGGATGGAAGGGTGTTAGTGATTGCAGACCAGGCTTGGAATTGGGCTGAATGTGTCCTTCTGACCTGGCTGGAGAGAGGCGAAATGGCTGATGTCCCATGTGATTTCATGTGGCACAATTGCAGCCCGGGTGAGGTCTAAGCACCACATCAGGGTGGGAGAGCAGTCAGGGCTGAGGTGCTGGGAGCAGTCGCAGGCCAGTGAACCTCTCGCCTGATGAACTGCCTGTCAGTTGTGTCAAAGACCTCAGTGTCTGTATCTTTACCAACATTTAGAAAATACGCCTCTTCTTTTCTGCAGACCAGTTTTCAAAGACTCCCAGGGCATTCTTGATGCTGATGGAAAATTCTCACCCCTGTACAAGCAAGACAGTGGCAAACTCTCAAATGAAGATATGCTGAAGCTTTTAGCAGAGTATAAGAAGTAAGTGTGAGAGACTGGTGCAGGGGCTAGGCAGGCATTTTAACATACATTTTTAAACAGGTAAGTGTAAGCATGAAATGACGATTTCTAAAAAACTTGGAGGGTAGCAAAAAATGCTGATGATGTGCTCAGCACCTGAGCTTTCAAGGTTCACACTCTTGTTCCTTTCTCCCTAACACAGACCAGAGAAGACAAAACTGCAGGTCATTCCAGCCCAGTTAAACATCGTCATCAAAGACATCCCGCTGGATTTCACAAGTAAGGATCTTGGATCCTAACATAAATGCTGATGGCCTGAGCCTCAGGAGTTAATGCTTCTGGGGGGATTTTGCTGTTTCATTAACAAGAGTATCTATGAGAAATGAGTAATTCAACACAACCACTGACTTAAAAGTCTTTCTGATGTATTTTGTGGAGGAGATGTGGTCCAAGTGCAGAGATTTACCTGAGAGATTCATCTGCTTTACACTTTGGCCATCACATTCTAAATCCAAGGGAAGCCAGCTGCCTGCTTTTGCACCAATCTCATATTACATTTTTGACCCATAACATTGCAGGGCTTTACAAACATGGTCAGTGTGATTCTTTATCTTGCATTTAAAGAAACGGAAGCAAAGAAAGGACTTGTGATGTGTTCAGTGTCATTCCATGGGGTTTTGTCAAATCCTGTCACAGGTTATGTAGGCTGATCTCCTGTCCCAAAGGCTTTTCTAATTTTTTTTTGTTCTTCTCTTCCAGATTGTTTCACAGCTTCTTATATTCCTATAAAACCTTTTGAGAAGGGCTGTGAGGACATTGCAGTTGAAGTGGAGGAGCTTGTCCCAGAAGTTGCAAAATACTGTTACCCCTTTACTGTCTACAAAAACCACCTCTACGTCTACCCCTTGCACTTGAAGTATGAAAACCAGAAAGTGTTTGCAAAGGTGAGTGACCTCTGGGGATTGACTTCGGGAGTGACCTGCAGCCAGGCTTGGCGTGGGCTGGGGTGATGCTGCTGCTCATCCTCCTCTTCTCCCCCATTTCAGGCAAGGAATATTGCTGTCTGTGTTGAGTTCAGGGATTCAGATGAAGCTGATGCCAGGCCATTAAAGGTGGGTTAATGCTACCTGTTAGCAGAGCTGCCATTTGGCCACTGCTGTGTGTTGTGTACCAGCCAGGCTGAGATGGGCAGGAGAGGAGCACTGAGTTCCTGTGATCACTGGTTTAATTTGCCCAGCTCTGTTAGGGTGGCAGGACCCTGCATTCAGCTCTTCATTTGTGTTTCCAGTGCATATATGGCAAACCCGGGAGCCCTCTGCTGATCACAAACGCGTACGCTGCTGTGCTGCATCACAACCAGAGCCCGGAGTTCTATGATGAGGTAAAAGCAAAATGTGGGAAACAGCAGATTTTCCTGGGTGCTACAATGCCAAGGGGCTTTTAGGATTCCTCTTTTTCCAGGGCTGGGTGAAATACGGGTAAAGATAATCACCAGCCCTTTGCCTCAGCATAAGGGCTCAGCAAAGCCAGAGCCTTTGTGAATTTTTAATGTCAGTTTGTTTTCTGCTGTCTTTACTGTCACGCTTTGTGCACTCCAATCACACACCTCCATTAATAAGTAATGTTTCAAATGTGATGAAAATGTTAGGAGTTATTTAAGATGGGTAAGAATGTGTCTTGTGTAACTGCATACAACGTAACATTTGTGAATGAAATAGAACTAAAATATTACTCCACAACTAAAAATACAGTCTGATCTATCATGATATCATTTTAGATTAAAATTGAGCTTCCAATTCACCTCCATCAAAAGCATCATTTGCTTTTCACCTTCTATCATGTCAGCTGTGAAATTAATACAAAGGCAACATCGAAAAAACAAGACACCGTTGAAACTCAAGGTATGTTCAATGCTTAAATTACTTCTGTTGGAGTGTAAAAGGCCAAGATAAAACAAATGTAGGGACATAAAAAAAATATGTGATTAAAATACCAACCTATCTGAATTTTCTTTCTAAAAGCATCCCATCCTAATACAAAATTGTAGATCTAAAATGGAATAAACTCAATGTTTCTCGTTTATATTAAAGCTCAAATTTTTGCTGCAGTCTGACAGCTCCTCCTGTATGTTCCTGACTTGACTTGCACAAATGTGCTGTTGTCAGGCAAGTCACCAATAAAAACTTGCTGCGCGACCAGGATCTCAGGGGCTGATCCTACCAACACTAGGCATGTGCACACCTGGGTCCCACTGGTTGGGAAGCCTCTCCCTTCATCCAGCCCTCAAAGGACCCTCATTATGGTGCCAAGCCATGGCTCACGCACTCTTCCTGCCCCTCACACCCACTCTGGGTCTGTGCTGCGTCTGAATTTTGTTCACCAGGTAAAAGGTGCTTTAATGACACTGATGTGGTTGATCCCTGGCTGAAGCCACTTGCACAGCTCCGCGTTTGGACTTCGCAGGGTGAGACAGAGCTCTTTTTGAGCTGAGCAGGTACCACTGTGTGCCTGCTGACTGCTGCCCTGGTTGCCTCCGCAGTGGGATTCGCCTGGGTGCCGCTGCTGAAGGACGGGCGGATTGTCACCCTGGAGCGGCACCTGCCCGTGTCATCCAACCTCCCGCCCGGATACCTGGGGCTTGCAGACACAGACTCACGGAAGGTAGAAAGGCCACTTAAAATGGGCTTAAATGGAAAAGGAGCAGGAAAGTTGAGCTTCTGTTACCACCGTAAATTCTGGGTTTCTGTTGGTGCTTTGCTCAGCTGAGAAGATCTCTACTGAAGGGCACCCCCAAAGCTTAAAGTTCTTAGGGATGGGAGACAGGACACCTTTAATTTCACTTTCTCTGGTTATGCGGGCTCCAGAGGGTAGTTCTGTGGCAGGCTGGGCTGTTGCAGATGGCACAGAGCAGGAGAGTGAGCCTGTGCTCTGTGTGCATGTTTTCATGGGGAAGGTGGTGTTAGTGCTGAGGGTGAACCCCTTACCCCAGCCAGTACCTTCTGACCAGGTGTCTGCATAGAGCCACCTTCTTACCACAGTCTGAAACCAAGCACTTGAATGTTGTCTGTTCACAGCAGCCCAGCGTGGATGCAAAGTGGGTGGATGGAGCAAAGCCACTGTTTAAAATCAGAATCCATTTGGACTCAACCATTTACACCCAGGTAAGTCAAGCACCTCAAAAACTTCTAGCATAAATGCAAAGGAAGAGCCTGCTGTGTCTCTACTACTGCTAAGCCAAAGGTGGTGTGGGAAAGAGGGCCCTGGTACCTGGTTTGCAAAGCAGCAGAGATACTTCTGAAGCAGCATGGCTGGGATTACTTGCAGGGAGCTGCTCCTTGACTGGATGGGATGAGATAATTATGTGACTGAATGAGCCTAGGGAGAGGCTGATGTTTCCTTGGCCAATTGCACTATAACTGACCAAGGAAACATTTGAACAAATGAGCTGCTTCAATGATGCAAAAGAGAGAACTGGTGGATGTCAGAGGTTTCGCCAAACTGTGGAATCATTAACATTGAAAAGACCTCTAAGATCATCGAGTCCAAGCTAGTATTAGACTTTTTATTAAGTGTTTTTTTTTTTTTTTTTTTAAAGTTCTCTGACAACAGCAGACACAAGAAAACAACAGTCCTGGTTTCCCTTTGAAAGCAGTTCAGGCTGTTTTACCAAATCCTAGTGACTTCTGCTCTCTTTTGGTAGTGGTGAACTTCCCTAAGTTTCATGTGATGTGCAGCAAAGATCCCCAGCCCATTTTCTGGGGCGCCTCCTGTCAGCAGTGCTTCTGGGGGAATGCCCTTGGCTGGATGTCATCAGCTACATTTACATTCAGAGCAAATGGCTTTCAGCATCTAAATCTGTTTTGGAGCTTTACTGATTCTGTACAGCACTGAGAGCAGCGTAGTAGTTGTGCTTCCCACCAAATTACATTTTTAGATGCTTTTCATTGTTAAATAAACCAGTAATTAAATCTAAGCTTGAAGGAGGAGGGAGAGTAATGGGAAGGAGAGTCTGCCTCAGATGGACAGTAGGAGGCTGGTGATGCAGGTGGTGAGGCGGTTTCTGAGAGTTGCAGCTGTTGAGAGGACTTCTGTTTCTCCAGGCCACTGTTGGCTGGGGGGTTGGAGCTCAGGATAGTACAACCACAGGAGAGTTTTATCACTGCTGGAAGTTTTGTGCTTAATAGAGAGGTTAGTTGGGAGCCGGGGGCTGAGCAGTGGATGGGTGTGTTGGAAAAGACAGGGAGCAGTCCTGGGAGATGGCAGCTGGGGATCAGGAGTGTCACTGGCAGGGACATGGCCCACTGCTGCAGGTAAGTCACCAGATTTCCGAGTGCAAGTGGCAAATTAGGGGCTGACAAATGTTGAGGCTGCTCAATTGAACTTGTTTATCTCTTCCAGGACATGCACTTGCACAAATTCTTCCACTACTGCCAGCTGGTTCAGGCGGGAGCTAAGGAAGTGCCAGGAGAACTTGTTAAATACCTAAAGGTGAACAGTGCCTGTTGCTGGGCTTTGTGTTTTTACAGACTGTCAGCAAATAGCCAGACCCCTGCCCTGTGGGAACACACCCTTGCCGGGGCTGGTGCATTGTGCAGTACCCTTAGTTTTGCTTTATCCTAGCAGATGGGCTAGTATTTAAATGGAATGTTTTTTCACGTCCCAACATTCATTTTATCTTGTGAGACGAATTTCTGCATGCTGCTTCCCTCTGCCTTCCACAAGGGATAAAACAAGCAGTCAGCATTGCTCTGCCGTGCTCATGGCAAAGCTTCCTCCTAGTGGACTCACACTCCCTTGCTCTCTAGGTTTGATTCAGACCTTTAAACTGTAGCACAATTCCTTGTTTTCTGAAAGCCCATTCAAAACAGGAGGTTTTTTTCAGACTGAAAAAGATTAGTGAGATTATCAGTTAAATTTGAGCAGAGGTGACCTATGACCTAGACCCAGCTTTTTGGTGACCACTGCAGCATGAGTAAGGGCTTTTGAGCAGGCCCAGCAAGGGCTTCTGCAGGGAATATTATTCTTGGCTAGTTACTGTCCTTGTTTCCTTCCATAACTGCCTGTTTTTGAGAGTGCTGCTGTAGCAACAGCTCCACTTCCAGTGGTGGGGGATGTATCACCGCAGGGTTACTTAACATGTGTCAGGTAACGTATAAATACTTTAAGAAATAGAAATAATAGCAGGTTTTGAAGCCAAGCACTAAAATCTTTGTTGAGAGCTTTTTGCCAGGTCCCAGCCCTGCTGAGCCCCAGCACCCTCACTGCAGCCTACAGACAGGGAGATAGGTATGTGCTAACTACAAGTGAGGGATCCTTAACCACCACCACCATCTCAATAATTTCAGTAATTTAAATAGCTAGATACGGATTTAAAAATCTTTCATTAGATTTGCAGGTTTGAAAACTGAAAATGAAACACGCTGTCTTTCCTAGACTCGTATCATGAGCTTCAGGCACAAGAGCTCTGTGGGACTGGTGGAGAGTGTATGCACGAGACGATCGTGACCTTCACCAAGTGCCTTAAACTCCACTTTCGATAGCAAGCTATGCTCTTTGAAAAGAAAAGTCTCTCTGAAAGTCATTGGGCAGCAGTTTTTCGTGCTCCAAGGGCATTTACGGAAATGGGACTTCAAAAAACTGGCAGAAGTGATGAGAAGACTTGAGTGCAAAATTTCAGCCTTAAGTTCTGGGCTTTTCAAATCGAACAGTAGCATGTGACCTCTAAGTAACTAATAGCTTTCTGGACACACTTGAGAGGAGGATTAATACCTGCCATGAGTGATTTATGTTGCTCCCTGAAGGTTTGCAGCTGGGATCTGTCAGCTGGAAGGAGGCAGCAAGTCCTGCTATGGGTCCAAGTTCCCCTGTCCTCCAGGGGGCTGAAGCATTTCCACACCCTGAAGCCTTTGCTAACAGCTGTCCCATTGCCATAGAAATGTCTGCGGACTGTAAATGTTTAACATCTGCAAAATGTTGAACTAAAAGTGTCTGTGTTTTGAACATTTGTTTTAGTGTTTGCACGCGATGGAGATCCAAGTAATGATTCAGTTTCTACCTGTAATTCTTATGCAACTATTTAGAGTCCTCACAAACGTGACGCAGGAGGATGAAGTAGCTGTCAACTGCACCATGTGAGTGTTGCATGAACCATCCAGTGACAAATGCAAAGCCACAAATGGCAGTGCAAAGCAGGGGCTGGATTCCCAGTACAGGGTGCTAAGTGACAGCACTGCTGCTGTCTTCCACTGGATCATGTGGGTGGCATGGGGGCACTGTGGGACTCTTGTCCTGGGAGTTCTGTGAGGAAAAACATGGTACTTTAAAGATACTCCTGGTTTGTTTCTCAAAAGAAAAAGGGTTTGGTGGCTCTGGGAGCCAAGTTATTGTCATATCAAAAGGCCCCAGAGTGCCCAGGCGTGTCCCAGCTACAGGCAGCAGCTGTGGGGAGCAGTGTCCTGGTCTCATCCCAGCATGCCAGTCCCTGGTGTCGGGATTGCTCGCAGTGCCCCAGAGCTGGGTGTGCTGAGCTGCAGCTGCAGCTGTGCCGGCTCGGAGCTCCAGCGCTGCTCCGGCGGCCCCGAGAGGGCAGCACCGGCCCGGGCGGGCACCGGAGGGAGCTTCGGCAAAAGCGCCTTCCCTGCCTGGCACCGGCAGCCACCCCTGGAAGCCAGAGATGCTGCCGCGGTGCTGCCCTAGTGAGGCACTGCCGTGCACACGGCGTGCTGGATGTCCTCCTCCTCTGGCCCCGGTACATGGCTGCGTCCGTGTACCAAAAGCATCCTGCTCCCGTGGGACTGCAGGCTGCAGCCTGAGCCCCGGTCCCCAGGGGTGTCACAGGGATTGCAGTCACAGCCCTGCGCCATATGATTCAGGTCGTGAGAACTTCTCCTTTGTGGAGCACTGTAATTCCACTCTGCTTGAAGCACCAGAGGGCAAGGACAGGGAAACAGGTGACCCCAGGTACCTGTTGGGTGGCCAGCTCCCACCTTAATTGCCAGGGATTTTTATCAAAGCTTGGCCTGATGCTTTCCAGTTTGTCAGTAGCTTTCTGTTTAATAATGTCTCTTTTCTCATCATATTTTCATAGTGGAATTTAAAACCCACTTTATCTGATAGATGGCTTTTAAACTCCTCCTTGTGGTTTGGCCTGTGGGGTCTGTGACAACATGCAATAGTCTGTTGTTCCCTCTGGCTGGGAGTGGAATGTAAATCCCCAGCACTGGCTGGGAAAACCAGGCTCTTGCTGTCTTGATCAGCCGTGTGGGAGTGTGTCCAGAGGGCTGGCATGTTCTCCAGCATCTAAGGCAACAGCCCAAAATAATCTAGTGCATGTAACAAGGAGCATATGTTGTAAATAAAGTAAAAGAAAAAAAAGGAGGCTTCCAGAATTAATAAATTCCAGGGATGCAAGGAGGGATCAGATTATAACAACGGTGGACAATGTTCCATCTCACCTCCTCGTGCAAGGAGTCTTGAGTGTTAAAAATCAGCTTGTCTGGGCGATTCCTGGGCCGGCACGGAAGTGGAGAAGAGGCTTTGGGCACCTCATCTGAGTGCTTTGTGCAAGGATGGTGCTGGAGCTGTGTGTGGGGGTGCTGGCCTGCAAGGAGTGGCACTCTGCAAATCAGGCCATGCCAGTAGTGAGGCTTTTGGGGTTGAGCAGGTTGGGACACATGTGCTGGCTGCTTTTGTGAGATAGAGGAACTTGCCCTTGCATTGCGTGCTGAACACAAACCATGTTTCTCCCCAGGGTTCTTCTGCACATCGTGTCCAAGTGCCATGAAGAAGGTCTAGACCACTACCTGCGCTCCTTCATAAAGGTCAGTCATGACACACTGCCCCTCCAGACTCCCTGCTGGGAGCAGGCACACACTGACACTGCTGTTCTTGCCTCAGTACGTCTTTCGAGCTGAGAAACCAAGTGCCAAACAGGCGAAGATGACCCATGAAATCCTGGTGCTTTCCATGGCCACCATCTTGAAGCAGTCGGCAGATTTTCTAGCCATCAATAAGCTACTCAAGGTGAAGTATTGGCAGTACTTGGCTGCCAAGGGTACAGGGGAAGAAAAGGGGTATCTGGTATAAAGCCCACCACTTACCCCATCTAAACCCACTGCAGGGACAAAGGTGCCAGGGCAACTCCTTGCATCCACATCCATGAGGTTCTCCCCTTAAAACAGAGATGAATTCTTGCAGGGAACCTCTGTTTAGGCTCATGGCAGGAGACAGCAAAAGACTGTTCATTTTGCCAGTCTTACCTGTTTTCCTCAAGCCACACCTGCAGGGTGACTCATGGGAGGCAGACTGAGTTTCTGCCTCTCTTGGCCTTCGCAGGGCTTGCACCCCAAACTCTGCTGGTTCTTGGCAGGGTGCATTGGAGTGCAGAGGGGCTAAATCTATTCCCACCCTAAGACTGGCAGGACATCTCTGGGTAGCAAGGGCATCTATTCCAAGCCAACTGTGCAAGCACAGCTGTGCTTACAAAAAGTAATCTGGATGTGAGCTCTCCCTCCCATATGGGTGCTTCTCCACATAGTCAGGGAACATCAGTCTTGCTCAATCCTGCTGAGAAAAGTAATAGTATTCTTTGTTCATTTTAGTACTCGTGGTTTTTCTTTGAAGCACTGGCAAAGTCCATGGCAATGTACTTACTGGAAGAAAACAAAATCAAGGTAAAAATTAATTTGGTCAATGCTGCATTACAGAACTGTCACAAACTCCTCCAAAAGCTTTTCTGAAAGGCTTTGTGGCTCTTTATTTTAAAATAAAACCTGCCAAGCTGAACAGCTGAACTTTTTTTTCACTTTACTTTTCCCTTTTACACCCTTTCACTCTCAACTGTTATTTAAAAATTCCAGAAGTCCTTATGGCTTGTGCAGCCTCCTTTTTTGTTACTGCCTACTGCAGTTGCAGCCAATACTTTCTTTGGCCACTGTTTCATTAGGTAGCAACAAAAACAAATGCTAAAGAACTTGTGCCTGTGCTCAGTTCTCCCCAGCTGCTGGCTTGCAGCACTGAGCTCTTGGTTTATGGGATGTGCTCTTGGTTTCAGCTGCCCAGAGGCCAGAGGTTCCCTGAGTCCTACCAGCACGCCCTGCACTCGCTGCTGCTTGCCATCATTCCTCACGTGACCATCCGCTATAATGAGATCCCTGAAGAGTCCAGGAATGTCAACTTTAGCTTGGCTAACTTCCTGAAGGTCAGCAGTTTCTTTCCTTCTCCTGGGTTTTTATCAGAGAAAAAAAAAAAAAAAAAAAAAGATAGGCAATGAGAAATATGGAGCAAGCAAAGAAATGTAGTTTTAATTTAGCTTGTCTTTGGTTTTTTCAGTTGTACAAATTCTTCAGGGGATAGGCTTTCCTAGGAAAGAAACCTTCTCTTTCCAAAGAGACAATAACTCTGTGTGTTACTGAGGGTTTTCAGGCATACCTAGCAAATGTTTGGAACCTGAAATATGTATACTCTCATTTTAAATATTTCTGTTATTCACTGGAGACTCAAGTAAGGTCATCCAAATGATTTCAGAGAAACAGGATCATGTATGTTTTGGAAAGTCAGCAGCAACCCAGAGGATGAAATCTAGCTGCTGGGAGGACAGTAGTATGGAGAGGGTTTAGGATGATTGCTTTTATTTTTTAATGGTTTGTCACATGTTGCTGTTTTTTCTCCAGCGTTGTTTGACCTTTATGGACAGAGGATTTGTTTTTAACTTGATAAATGATTACATTTCTGGATTCAGCCCAAAAGACCCTAAGGTAAGCAGCAGGTTTCTTGAAAAGTGGTTTGCAGCTGTACATATCTATGTTAGTCAAAGCTTTGTAGTGATTAGTTTATACAGCTCTTGGAGGCCTTTTAGACTCTGTTCCTGCAGAGTCTTTTAGAGGCAGAGACCCCTTTGTCTGGGCCGAGAGCCTGTACCCAGATGTTCTTTAAAGTAATGTAAAGAGTCAGAATGAAAGGAAAGAGTGGTTAATAGGCTGGAGGAAAAAGACAAAGAAGTCCCAAGTGTCACCCTTGTGCACTGGCACTTAGGGAGACCACAAGAATTTGCCAATTATTAGTGAGTTTCACCAGATGCTATTTATTAGATTCTTCAGTCCTTGTGCAATAAATACATTGAACTGGAAGAAAATGGGTCAAATTAAAAACATCGTTTGTGTTGTCTTTTTTTATCTCAGCTGCTGGTTGAATACAAGTTTGAATTTCTTCAAACTGTTTGCAATCATGAGCACTACATTCCTCTGAACTTACCAATGACATTTTCCAAACCCAAGTTGCAAAGAGTTCAAGGTATGTTCTTTCTTAAGACTGGCTGAAGAGCTCTAATTTATTAGTCCCAGTAGCTTCTGACTAGATGAACTTTGGTTTGGTGTCAAGGAAATGTATGCCCTGGTTAGGACATTAACCTCAGGTCAAGATGCTTTTCTGTCAGGTTTACATTATTTTGTTCCAGAATTGTATGCAGTCAGTCTTTTCAGTATTTCCTGTATTTAGGTTTACATGGAACTAGAGTATCTGGAAGACACTGCCTGTGTTTCAGTAAATAGGCAAATTGTGCAATGCAGTTCTTTGTTCTCAGGAGTGTCAGCCTCCCCTGAGAAGTGCGTGTCTCACCGGTGGCTCCTGTAGGGCGTGGGGATGCAGGAGAACAGACTGAACTCACTGCCCTGCTGGCCAGCTCTCCTTGTGGCCATCAGAAGGGGATCTAAGTTACCTCCTGCTGTCATGTTGAACAAGAGCACAGCAGTGCACAGTGCATTCGAGCTTGTTCTCAAACCTAAAGGCAGCCAGCAGAGCTTGAGCCCGTGCCAGTCCTCGGTGCGTACCAAGGGTGTTTGTGCTGTGGCACCTCCGCACACCCACACTGCTTTCGCTGTCACACCGTGTCCTCTTGGGGCCCGCAGCTGCCCAGCTCGGGGTGGAAGGGGCTTACAAGAGGCTGAGCTGAGGCTGTGGGCAGGTGTGGGTGGCTGGAGCTCTGGCACTGATGGCAGTGCAGCCCTTGCCAGCCCCCAGGAGTGCTACAGACAGAGCCTCGTTCTCTCTGGATCCTGATGTCTCACCTGTACTACATAAATGCACTAAGGATTGCCAGGTTTGGATGCCAATAGCCTGGCCAGTATGAGTACTGGAGAGGAGAGCGAGGTTTGGGATTCCCCCATGTAAAAGCCCCATGGATTTATGGTTGTGTGATTTATTCTGATGGAGGAAAGGGGATTTTTGGTTGTGCCTCAGGGTGAAGCCATACAAGTCCCAAAGTGGTTCCACACGCATACATGTGGCAGAAGTAGCAGTAAATGAAATATCCCTTATTTTGGTAAATATCTGACCCCTCAGAGCTTTCTGGACCAGCTGCTAATCTCTTACATCAGTTTGGTTACCAGCCTGGATTTGTTTAGCAAAGAGTATTGCTAGAAACGGCCAAGAAAAACACATCCACGGTGCCTCCCTGATGCTTGTTAGTGCTGTGGTAACATAAGGATGCTCTTTCTTGGCTAACATTCACCTTTGCATTTGTGATGGTTAAATTGAAAACCTGTAAGGGCAGCTGATCTTTTCTGCTGTGTTTGATTGTGACTGGACCTACACGTACAGCTCATGGCAGTAGAGCAGCCCACACTCAGGTAGCAGAAGTGCCTTTGCAGTGGTGCCTGAGCCCTGCCTGCCATGGTAGAGCCACATGGGGCTGCACCTTCACTCTGACTTGTCTGGCTCTGCGGGCAGACCTGTGCTTACAGGGGACAGCAGGCTCAGGAGAGACCCTGCTGGTGTGTCTGACCTCTTCATCAGCCTTTGGATGCAGAGAGGGGATGCCTAAAGCCCTACTGCCCTGTTTCTAGGAAAAGAAGGAAGAACCCTGAGGGAGGTGGATAGAGAGAGTTTCTGCAGCTTCAGCCAGTGCGGATGGGCAGGCTGGCAGAGCACAGCTCTGCCACCGCATCCTGTTGAGTTGGAGTGTCGCATCTTGAACAGTGACTCTGAAATCTCCCAGTTAATGCAGGGCTGGTTGTTGGTCTGTCCCTGCTGCCTCACATGGGGACATCAGCCAGAGCAAGCCCCAAGCTTGGCCTCATGGCCAGCAGCACGTGATTAGTTTTGCAATGTTGTCATGGGAAAGAATCCAAGGATTTGACAGAAGCTAGGACTTAAGCAAAGGCCTCACAAATAATATTAAAACATGATATACAGTCCAGTTTCTCCAAGATTTAGAGCATTACTTGTTCCTGTTTAATTTGGCTGTCTTTTTATTTGTCACTTTTCTTTTTACACATAATTAGAGTTTTTTTCATTTGCTGTGGAACGGTTCACTTCAGTAGGTACGTCCAACTGGAATGATCAAATCCTCTAATGTCAAATTAAGTATGCACTTTCCAATCAATTAGCTTGCATCCAACTAATGTAATAACCATGATGTGTGACAATTAGGCATTTGCTAACATGACTAACAATGAAAGCTAGGTAATATTCCAGATTGCTTTTCCTTTCCTCTGAATCAGAGTTTCACAATCCAGTAAATGCTACTTTTGAATCAATGTATTTAAAAATATCTTTCACAGCCACAGAGCTGTTGGAACCCTTTGGCTGGGATTTTCAAAGCTGTATGCACCCTGTCTTACCACAGAAGAACTTTCATATCTGTGGGTTTTTGAAAAAAAGTCAGAGCTGAGCACATGGCATTTGTACCTTTTGGGGGAAGAACACAGAGCTTTGGGGTTATCCCTGTGGCAGTTCTAATTTGGTCAATGGCCTGGCAGAGATAACAGTGTCAGGACAAGGCTGTTCATAGCAGCCCCAGTGCATGTGCACCGTGCACCACAGTCAGTGTGTCTGTCACTGCCCTGCTGCTCTGTCCAGGCACCTCAGCAGAAGTGATGCCTTATCCTGGTAGCAGCCTCTGCTTTGATCACAGTATCTGCCTGAATCTCTGGGAGATGCAGGGTACAAGTTAAGTTAAGCAAGGTAATGAGGTGCTGAGCTGGCTTTCTCTTGGCAGTCAGTGCAGCTTCTGAGGAGCTGTGTTCAATATCTGCTCTGGAAGAAGCTGCCTGGAGCGCCACTTGGCTCCCCGGCCCCTGCAGCTGCCCAGCTGTGCAGACTGGGATGCACAGTCCTCATTTGCATCCCTCATCCCAGCAGCACTCTATGCTTTTGGTCTGCTCTGTGACCTCAAGAGAAGGAACACAGATTCGTGGAGGATGCGGAATGAGCTGCAGAGCAGCACTGCTAGGGCTGGGTGGCCAGGTAAACCCACCATTTCCACTGCCTGTTCCCACCCTCAGAGCTGCTTGGTGGAGGTTGGTATCCCCACTGCCTGGGTGGTTTGGGGATTTACAGGACAGCCTCCAGTCTGGAGCAAAGCATCCCCAGGCAGTAAGTTGTGCTGTCTTTCCCCATTTCAGCCATCTCTGACTTACAAATTACTTGTTGGAGAGAGAAGCTTTGCAGAGCATCACATTGCAGAAATCCTTCCTTGAGGTGCTGCTGAAACAGTGAGGGCTGAAATTAATGAACAGCCTGAACTGGAAGACACCAAGTTCTTTGACGTGACTGAGTTCACTGGTGGAGAAAACGATGTGGTCAGTTCAGCTTTATTCAAAGATCAGTGCATTGTAGGAGAGTGGTGAATGCTGCTGAAGGACTTAGTGGCTTACATGACTGTTATGTCTTGCTCTGAACAGGCTTTTGGAACATTTCCCTTAACCATTGCCTTGTTGTTTCTTTCAGATATAAATCTTGAGTACAGTTTAACTGATGAGTATTGCAGGCATCACTTCCTCGTGGGGATGCTTCTTAGAGAAGCCTCTGTTGCCTTGCAGGACAATTATGACATCAGATATACGGCCATTTCTGTCTTAAAAAATCTCTTGATCAAGCATGCCTTTGACAACAGATACCAGCACAAGGTCAGACCTCTTTTGTTGGCTTTTTAACATGATGTTGCTGAATATTATGAAAAAAGTCACATACCAGAGTTTCAGATACTGCATGGTGCACCAAGGGTATTCTAATTGCGTTTTAGGGAACTGTTGTAAATAACTCATAGTTATGGCATAACAGTAATAGCTCAGAAACCATCTAGGAAATAACTGCAGCCCTCTTACTCATGCTGATTATTTAGGTAATTAAACCCTATGCCATTAAAGAACTTGAGAGTCATTAGCCAAGAGTTGTTCAACAAAATTATGACATCAGTGATGTTCTGGTCTTGGGCTTAAATTCATATCCTGTATTAATATAGTATAATCAGAAAACAGAACTGATCTCTCTTACAAGTCAGCTGCATATTTTACTAATTAGTGACTGAGAGGAGAGGATCTTGATTCTCATGAGATGCTGGATTTCCTCTGGGTGGATCTCAGTTTTCTTTGGTCAGAGGCTCAGCATGTGATGATGCTGAAAGAAGCTGGAAATGGGTTTGTTTTATCTTGGTGCTGCTCCCTGCTGACCCATATGCCCTCCAAAGTGCCCAGCTATCTGTGCAGACACTACCTGTCCTTGCTCTAGCCTAAAAACATGGCTCCATTAACAGTTTTGGTCCTCACATTGCTCCTGGTGTGCTGCATTCCTGACTGTTATCCAGGAACATGGATGGCTTCTTGGCATGAAGGGTGGGAAGAATGCCCCAAATGTGCCTGGGGTTCTTGTGGGAGAAGCCAGCTCCTCTTCTCTCCCTTCTCTGCCTGTTTGAAGGCCTCAGCTGGAGGTGGGCTTGCTTTTCTCTGCAGTGAGGATCCATGACTAACTCAGGAGCTGTTTGCTCCCTCAGTGTGCAGCACTCCCCTGACTCCTCAGAAACTCCACCTGTCTCACTGTTGTCCCACAGGATATTTGTATATGTGTTGTCCTGCAGCAATGTGACCAGGAACCTGCCTGGAGCCAGGGCAGGATGCTCAGCTGGTGTCCAGAGACTCCAGAGCAAAAAAATCACGTCATGGGCAGGACAGGCTGAGCATGTGTTGGCACACCCTTGCTCCAGCCAAAGAAACCCCAGCTCCATCAATGGCTGAGAGAAAGTTTTGTCAGCCCATGAGTGTTTTCAATATTTCTTTTATCTTTTGTCATACTGAATCAAAAGAAAAAATTTGATTTCTTTATTATTTAAAAGGTTCTACCCAATTTACAAGCCTTAAATTTTTTTTTTTGTTAACCTTTCAACCAAATCCAGAATAATATATATTTAACAAAAAAAGAATTGGATGTAAAAGAGTTCTCCATTTAGAAAATATCAACCCAACCATTTTTGATCTGTATCACTTAATCCAAATTAATCTCTTTCTACAAGCTGTTTTCACTAAAAGCATTTGCTATGGAGAATTTCTGACTGGAAGCAGTAGTCAGCACCAGGCATGGAGCGAATGTTTCTGTTACATTACTCCTGAGTGTTGCACTTAAAAATCAAACTATGAGAGTAAAGTGCCAGTTAAAGAGTTAGGAAATCCAGGACTTAGTTTGTCACACATCCTGTATGACTGGGAATGTTATTTAGCCTCCAAAACACCCGACTGGCCCAAGTTTGTTGCTAGAAGGGTAATACTTCTCTGGCAGCTCTAGAAGGGGAGATGAGAAGCCAAACCAGCTCCTGTTCTCAAACACCATATACAGGGTGTAAATACAGATACATATATACATACATGTTTTGGCTCAAGTGTTCCCCTTTTTTCACTCCACTGGAAACCTGGGCTCTTACTGAGATTTTTCTGTGCCTGCTTTCAGAACCAGCAGGCAAAAATTGCCCAGCTGTACCTGCCGCTGTTTGGGGTGCTCCTGGAGAACCTGCAGCGCGTGGCCAGCCCCGAGGCGCTGACCTCCTGCCCTGCCTCCAGCCCTGTGAGTAATGCTGGGATGCCTCCATGTCTGACGTGTTTTTGGGCAGTGTGTGCAGTGCTGTGAGGGGAGGTGAGTCCCTCCAACCGCAATGAGCTTGAGCGGGACTCGGCCTCGGACTCCAGCAGCTGTTCTGGGGAGTTGCCTGTCTTCCCAAGAGTTGTGCGTGTGGCTCCCAAGTGGCCTTAGCCTTGCAGACTGGACTTTCCTCCTTGCTGGGGCAAAAGGATAACAAATAGGACATTTGAGAAAAACAACTCAAAATTTCAACTCAAATGATGAAAATTAGAAAGGAAAACACTGCTATGACTTCGTTTAATATGTTCTGCTATTCTATGTATTCCTCTCCAAGTCCTTTGTCTCCTTGTTATAGAAGTAAGGAAATTTCTATTTTCATCTGTGTTGTTTTTAAAACCTGCTCTAATTTGTCGTTTTGTATTGCATTGTTACCTTCTGTAAGAGAATAGGTGTTATCTTTTATTGGTCACAAAACCTTATATTGCTTTACAGGCATCCAGGGATGAACTCATCAGCAGTTTTCCATCCCCCTCAAGCAGATGCAGCCTGATTGCAGACAAAGACCCAGGTAAATTAATTTTTCTAAATTCTAAATTTCCCACTTATTTTTAACATAGATATTGCCAGCCTGAAGCACCCAAAACCCATTACCCAAAGCCTGAAACAGTCATCTCCTAAAAGACCTCACAGGCTCTGCATGGTTTTCCTCAGATGTGGTGTCACCCTAACTGTCCTTTCCAGACTTTTCCAGCTTCTGACATGGGACTTTGGCAAGCTGCATCTGTGCTGCCTGTGCTGTGCTGACAAGTGCAAAGGGCTTAATTGTGGGGTGTGGGTTTTTTTCAGCCTGCGGAGCAGCCCTTCCAAATGGCCATACAATAAAGCGAGAGGACTCAAAAGGATCCCTGAACTCAGAGGGAGCAACCAGTTCCCCGGATCAGAGTGAAAATGTAACGTACCAGGGGCTGGGAAGAGCAGCACTCAGCCTGCAGGCTGTGTTAAATAAGGGGGAGGGAAAAGGAGTTCCCTGTGGTGACACTCTCCAAAGCCAGTTTATAGATATCTCTGGAAACAAACAGACTGATGTTTAGCAAAGGTCAGAGTCATGGGTCTGGTATGCTTTCCCTCTTCAAACATCCCTGACCCAAAAATAGAATTGTTGACAAATTACTTGTTGAAGATGAAAGGCAAAATCTGTGTGGAAAATCTCTGTTCCTATGGTGCATTTATCCATAGTCAGATGTGCTCCCTGTGTGTGGTGGGTCTGAGCCTGGCTGGACCCCAGTGCCTGGTGCTGAGAATTGGTTTCCAAATGTCTGCAAAGCAAAGCACTGTGGTGTGAGATTGCCAGTGACCACTGACTTGAGATAAAGTGTTTGTGGGAAAACCAGCCCAGGTGTATTACCACAGGCCCAAACTTGCAGAAGATGACTGTGGTCATGCCACAAAGACCTCTGATCCCACTATTCAGACAGGATATGCTGTTCTTCTTGGCAGATTGCACACATGGAAATCAGGTATTTGTGCAAACCAGTCCCTGGTTTTCCTCAAGGCACTTTCCAGATATCTTGGGTTGGCATGAGTCATTGATGCATCTTCAAAAACTTTGGCCCTTGCAACAAGCAAAGCTAACGTTATCAGGACTCATGGCTGTGTCCTGACATGCTTAGAGGAGGTGGGGCCTTGCAAGCTCTCCTGCATAAATCACAGAGCTACAGGACCAAGTTCAGCCAGCCACTTGACTATCCAGCAAAGCCCTGAGCATGTGCTCCAGCACTGCTGATGGGGTTTGTGGGAAGTGGAGTTGTTTCCAGCTCAGCTCTTCCCCCATGGCCAGACATCCTCCTCTTGAATGCGCTTGAATGTTTTGCAGAGTTGTTGAACGCAATCTTTCTGTTAGGGAATCCAATATCCACAAAACCATGTAAAAGCAATGCCACATGGAGGAGCACAGCTTCAACAGTGCTCTGCAGAGGCAGACACTTTGCTCATTGCCCCGTTCCCCTGGAGTGAGTTGTGTGTTGAGTTAGTAGTTTGGCATGGTCAATAGCAAATCTCTGGCCATAGCACCGCTCTAAAATGATAGTTTATTTCTGCTTTATTATGACTCACATCCACAGCTTATCCCAGAGTAAACAGCAAATAGATCTGTGGATCCCTCTCCAAACACGTGAGGCAAAGCTTTAGGAGAAGCTTAGGGCTTCATCATATCCATTTATTGAAGGATACAGCTCAGGCAAGCACAGAGAATGCAGAATAAAATTGGTGTAACTTTAGAAATCATCTTCCCACCACACAATGCCCAAGCCTTTCCCACATAAATTGACTCATCAGCAGGATTTCACTTAATTTGCCTGAGTCACTAAGTAGGAGGAAAATCAAAACACTTCCAAAAATCAAGGGGAGCAAAAAGTTCTTAAGATGAAATGTCCTCCTTTTTTAATAACTGACATTTTGTTTTGAAGTGTATGTCTTTAACAGAAAGTCAGATTCTTGCTTTAAATGGTGACAGCCAGTGAAATGTTTTTTACAAGAACTGGCTTTAAAAATGTGCAGGAGCTTAGATGCTGCAGAGAGCAGGGGAAATGAAGGCTGCTGTGTGTTTTGCTGGATAACCTCTCATTCACTGCCCAGACATGTTTTCTCTGAGCAGCAAAGTGTTCAGTGATGTGCCCAGGATTTCCAGGCTGCTCATCACTGGATGAGCTGTTTGCAGGCATGGTGCTGTGGGGTGCACATGTGGGGGCAGGAGGGATGCCAGCACACCTGGTATGTGCTGGGTTTGCTGTGCCCGTGGTGCACAGCCCAGGAGCCCAGGCCCCCGGGCCTCCATGTCACACCTGTGTCCCGGCAGATCCGCAGAAGCTCCATGAGGAGCAGCGTGTCCCACTGCAGCCGGCTGGACCAGTTTGAGATCCGGACACTTCTGATGTGCTACCTGTACATTGTGAAGATGATCTCTGAAGGTTGGTGCCTCCTGCTCATTGGGGGCAGCCAGAAAGACAAGGGACCATCAGTTTTGGTCTGTAAGGTCCCCCTTTGAGTTTTTTGAAATCTCAGTGCACTGTTCTTCATTTTTTTTCAGATACTCTTTTAGCTTACTGGAACAAATTCTCCCCCCAGGAGCTGATCAATGTCCTTGTGCTTCTGGAGTGAGTATCATGAGGCTGCTATTCAAACATTGCACCTTCGTGTGGTCAGAATGGCTAAGGAGGAGACCACAGTGCACACACTGTCCTGTGCAGCACTAGGGGTGTCTGACCAGGTTGTAATGAAATGCTCTTCCTCCCTCTGAGGAGAAGCAAGTGTGTATTGACGAAGCACAATGTAGTGGCAGTGCCCTGTGCTCTGTCTGGGATGTGTCCCACCACCTGTGGGCTCAGCTTCCCCTGTCACTGTCACAGCCTCCACTTTGCAGCAAATTGGGGGGAACAGATGGGTGAGAAGACAGGGATGTGCCATAGAATTTTGAAACCAAGGGTGTGAGGTCAAGTGACTTGTAAATACAGACCCAAACCCTTGTGCACAGAGAATTGTGTCTGCAGGCAAGAACAGGGTAGGTTGTAAACGTTCGGGATTGTTCGTGATCTGCAGGATCTGTAACAAATACATATTTCATTTTTTTCCTAGAGTGTGTTTATTTCACTTCAGATACGTGGGGAAGAGAAATATTGCCAGGTACTGCATCCTTCCATCTGGTGCCGGGGTGTGGGGGTCGTCCCCGTGCTCCCTGCCCCAGCGGAGGCGGGAGGGGCTTGTGCACACCCACGGCGGGCAGACCCCAGCGGGCCCGGGGCTCTGCTCAGCACCGTGCCATGAGCAGGGGCCCCTCATCTGAGCACCCTGCCCCTTCCCTCCCCTCCAGCTCCTGCATGAGACCCCCAGGCTCAGGCGAGCGCAGGTTGGCAGTGTCCCCCCCAGCCAGCTGCAGGTGAGACAAGAGTCCTGGCTCCATCCCTGCTTCCCGAGCAGCATCCCTGCTCTGGTATTAGCCCTAGGGCCTTCTGGAACAGGCAGGATCGGCCTAGTCTGGTCAGTCCCACTGGGATAAACCAGACTGGTGTGTTGGAGAGGAGAGGTCTCCATCCTGGTACCCTGTGTAATCCCATAGTGATGTGGCCGCTGCTGCTGCCCAAACCCCGTTTGCTCCCCCTTGCAGGGTGCAGGATGCCTGGTTAACCAAGCACACGGCAGCCGAGAGGAAATCCCAGACAATGCCGGCGCTCCGCAGCCGAGCCGGGGTGCGGCTCCAGCACCTGGGCAGCTTGGAGACTTCCTTCACCCTCAACCACAGTACGTGCAGCAGGGCCAGAAGGGCCCAGGGCATGTGTCAGCCTGATCAAAACCGCATGTAGCCGTTTTCCACTTTTTGGAAGCTGGGGTGTTGAACACTGTTTCCTCCTGATTTTCTCTCTGTCCACAGATGCAGGCACCTCAGAAGCAGATATTGTGCACCAGGCATTACTGGAGGGAAATATTGCCACCGAAGTGTGCCTGACAGTCCTGGACACCATTTCTTTTTTCACTCAGAGTTTCAAGGTCAGCACTGAAATCAAAAATGTTGTAGAAAGGTGTGCTGTGTTTTTATATGTGTGTGGATTTCGGTGATCTGTTCTCCTAGAGTGGAAGAATATGGAAGCCTTTACAAATGCAAATCATTTGCAGCTTGTTTATTTTCCAAAACACTGAGTGTTTCACAGGGTCTCAGAGTAATTATACCCTCACACAATCTTGCCATTTCTTCAATACTGCAAGGCAGAGAAAATCACATGGATGTTATACCATGGCTGTAGATATTACAAAAATAGAATAAGAGGAAATGTATATCATGTAGAAAGGAGAGACTAGAGGAAATGGAAACGAATGTCCAACATTTTTAGAACAGTCACTCCTTTGTACCCTAAATTACCTAGAAGCGAGGCCCAGATTTCTTTGAATCACTGTACATGGATATCTCTGGGGCTGAGGCACTCCAGCTGTGGTTACCAGAGCAGGCAGGACCAGAACCACTGGTAGAAGTCTTCTCTTCCATATTGGGATTCATGCTTTTGGCAGTCATTGCCGTCTACAAAAACCAAGGCCTCTATGGTGAAGAGAACCCTGGGATGGCAGTGAAATATTGTTTCAGAAATGCTCTTCCTGAAGTGTAGTCAGAGGAATCCTGCATGTAGCAAAGTGTTTTGCATAGTGTCACAAGAACAGCTCTGGATTTCAGAGCAAGCACGATGAAGATTTCCTTTTTAGATGGAGATGAAGAGAAAGGTCATCACAGCCTCTGCTTCCATTGCAGAGCCAAAAAGCCGTCCTGGTGCAAACATTAAATTACTCCTTAGAAGTTTGGTAACAGAAAAAGGATTTCAATTCAACGGTTAAAGTTTGCTTGACTTTCTCAGCTGCTTCTGTATCTCTGAACCACATAACAATGTGATTTTCAAACCGCAGGATAGACTGGATTCCCTTCTGCTTTAGTGGGCTTCTGCTTCGCTTTTATGGTCACACCACACATGAGTGGGTCCTGTGCTGCAGCAGTAGGGCTGATGCTGTTCTGCTGCCACAGGAAACGAGCTCATTGTAAAAGTCTGGGTCTTAAACTTAGCACAAGGTCTGTAGAAGGTGTCAAAATCTCAGCCAGCCCAAGGATTGCGAGGACTGGCAGTGGGATGGAGTCTGTTGATTTCCTGTCAGTACGGGATATCCACATCCTTGTGTCATGCCCAAACTTCCTGCACAGCCCTGTGAGCATGGAAGCAGGCACAGCCCACCTGGTCTGACACCAAACTGTATCAATAAACCCCAATTAATTCCATTTTACCATATCTCCATAAGGTGCAAACTGGCAAAACTTTGCAGGAAACAAGGGAAGTGAAATTACTAACTACAGCTATGAATCTATCCAGTGAAAAAATGGGTCTTTTTTTTTTTTTCTTCCCTCTCTCTCTTTTGGGCTGCAAACAAAACAATTTTTAAGACAAATAAAAAGAAATGGAAAAAAACCCAGTGTGATAGTTCCATTGGTAACAGCATGTTTTCTTTATAATAACCAGGCAACCAGTGGAAGTTGTACAGAATATTGACTTAGGTTTTGGAATTAGTGATGCAAAAGTGATAAAATATTTTCGTTTTCTTCTCTACTACAAAAATAGCCTCTGCTAACTACTGTACGTTTTTAGTGATTGTCACATTTTATTGGTTATATTTTTACTGAAGGCCCTGTTGCTTATCTGGCTTAAGAATTAATGTGATTAATATGCAAAATTATCTCTGTCATTTCCAGCTTCAGGCGCAATATTTCTGCCAAGTAAATTCTCCCATTGTTTTCCAGACCCAGCTTTTAAGCAACGATGGCCACAATCCACTTATGAAGAAGGTTTTTGATATTCATCTGGCTTTTCTCAAAAATGGGCAGTCAGAAGCAGCCCTTAAGCATGTGTTTGCCTCTCTGAGAGCTTTTATTAGCAAGGTATGTAATACATCACAAGGGTGTGGGAGAACTTACAAGTATGGCAGAGAGGCCAGTATGGTTAAAATCCTGTTAAACTGATATTTTGGAGATGTGTTTCAGAAAAGAGCTTCACTGATTTAAAAAGCAGCCAAGGTTAAGTTCTCTAGTTATTTATTATTTGTTGGGTATCAGGAAGCAAAAGGAGAAATCATGAGGAATTCACTCACTTGCCTTGGTCACAAAGATTAGTGTCTGTTGGACCAAAAGCTGGTGCTGGAATCTTTGCCCCAAACTGCCAGTGTTGCTGAGTGCTATTGCTTGAATAATGCATGCACTGACAAGCAACTCCTCACCCACGGCCTGGGAGAGATGACAGCTCCTGCTGAACCTTGTTCTACGCTCTCTGAGCCCTGGCAGGTGGTGAGGCTGTTTAATGCCCCAAGCTCACGCAGTGACAAAGCCACAGCTGACCACAAAAGAGCAGTGACTGATGCTATTGCTGACACTGCCCTTTCTGCTTGTCAAAACCTGCCACTGCTCATAAGGACGTTTTCAAGGCCTGATGTACATGAGAACACCATTCCTCCCAAGCTGCACAGTTATCATAAATACAAAATTAATTAAAACATCTCAAATCCCTTGAGTGCAACACTGCATTAACAAGGAAAATCCATGTGACAGATTGCAGCCAGGCAGGGTGCAGTATCTGAGTGGTAAGCAGCAAGGAGTAACTTCCAAAGGAGCTTTTGCACTGGCTGCTGAGCAAAGTCTGGATAAAAGAAGAGACTGCTAAACTGTTTTCCAAAGGTGGGAAAAGTCTGTGCTTTGTACATTTTGCTATAACCCCACAGCAAAGCTAAGAGTTATAATAAGTCCAGGGCTGGATTTTGGCTTGTGCTAAGCAAACACATGAGAAGCAGAAATGCAGAGGCCTTGCTGGCTCCCTCTCTGCTCCAGTCAGCATGGTCTCCTACAAGGTGTTTTTCCATGGGGCTTCTTAAAGCCTGCTAGATTGGAACTGGCAAGAATCACTTTTCTGCAGGGTTCAGTGCATGTTTATTGCTCTACCTTTCTTTTGAGTTTACTGCTTGCCTGTGATCTGTTTAGCTTCGAGATCCATCCTGCTGCAGATCTGCACATGCCCCACTCTCCCCCTTGCCAGCCAAAATTTTGTTTAGCCAGAAATATTTGTTTTGTGCCTAAAGCAAATAGCAGACATTCCTTGCCTTCCTGGCATATTTTCTGTGGTTTTTTTATAATATGTGAAGCCAAACCTGCACACCTGCTCAATTCGATCTCACTGTCAGCCTTCAAAGCCTGGAGCCCTTCAGCAGTTCCACACACACTTTCCAAAACACCAGTGACAGCAAGGAGGCTGCATGCTTGGCTGCTGCAAGGATGGGCAGTGGGATTGTTTTCTTGGATTTATGCCAGTTTAAATTCACGCTGAATTTCACATCATGGGTCTTTAAAGATACAAATTATTGATTTCAGCTTTCTCACATTTCCCCTATGACAGGACACATATGGCTTCTGTAAAAGAAAGATATGAGCCCTGCAGATGGTATCTATAAGGAGGAAGTGTTTTCTTTGCCAACTCCATAACCACATGAGCCCCAAACTTCCTTTTAAGTCCTCTCAAGGATTCTTCTAAGGCCTAAAGTGGCTGTGGTGGCCGAGGCAGGTGGTCACTGCATTTCATGACAAGTCAAGGATGACATGTTTTCCTGCAAGTTTGTTTTCAAATACTAGCTCTGCTCTACTTTGTAACTTCAAGAAAAGTAACAGGTAGTTATACCTTTGTCACAGCTAGAATGGAAAATTTCTCATTTTTATGGCCTTCTGTAGCTATAGTTACAATGAAAAGAATCCCCCTCTTATTTGTGGTCACAACAAATGGTTACTGGAGGGCAGAAACTCCTGAGACATATTCTGCATCCCAAAATTTGTCTTCTGCATTAAATGCAGTTATTTGATAGGCAATAGACTTACCAAAAAATGTTGCAAGAAAGCAAAGAACAAAAAACTTCTGTAATTGTTGACATTTATGATTTTGGTTGCATGTGTGTGTTCTGGGAATTTGGAAAGAAAGCTGCCTCTGTTTTACTGGCTAGTAAGCACCAACAAAAGCTAGATTGTTCTTGTTTTGCACTTTACTGAATCTGTGTTTTCAGAGTATCACTTACAGATAAATACATACATAAATACCTATGTGCATGCCTAGGAGTGGTGTTTAAATTAAAGGTTATAAAGGAAAACGTGCACAGAGAAGGGGTCTGCATTAATGACCAGCTCAGACATGCATTCTGCCTGAACCCATGTCTGTCCTGCCTTCACATCCCTTTGAGGCCTCTCTGGGAGCTGGCTGCTGGGTTGATTCCTGCTCTGATCCACTGTGTTTGGGCTGGATCAGAAATGGGCTCCTCCAGTGTGCACAGCCATCATCACCACAGGGGCTGCTTCATGCTCTCCCCAGAGTGTGCTGTCAGCCAGCTGGAGAAACACAGGCAGCACCTGGCTGGATCTCCAGCAGGCACACAGCCGTGGATCTGCTTCCCCGAACCCGGCACCAGGAGCCATTGCATCTGCTTGGGCTTGGTCTCCAGAAAGGGACACGGATTCCCTGTGAAAAGGGCACTGGCTAAGCCCAGTGCTGACCATGATCCTGTCTCATTCTTGGGGAAGGACAGCATTGCAGTGGGCAGCAGTTCCTTGGGAGCTCCTTTCCCAAGTGCACGCACGATCTTCGTGGCCCTGTGTTATTATGATGTTTGCCTCTTTCTTTCTCCCATTTTGTTATTTGAAGATATTTTTTGGCCAAAGGCAGTGAACACAAAGTATTTTTTGTCTTAATTCTGGTTTCTTGGTGCAATCCCAACATCTTGGTAGCCACAGGTCCTAGATCCCTGTTTTAAGACCCTGTCACCAGCACGCCATGGTGGTGGCCATGGCAGTACCTACAAGTTTTCCTGGAACATATATACTTAATGGAAGGAGTAGAGGGCTTCAGCCTCTGACTGACACTATTCACTGTCATCTCCCATGGGCAGAAGGTAATGGGGCAGATAAAAGTGGCTAATGGACCATGCCCCATGAGGACCTTGGGGTCTCGAACAAACTGAACACATCTGTCCTCTGAACAGGTAAAACCATGGTTACCTCTGTTGCCTCTTTGTGCCAGGAAATTCTTTGGGCCTGGTGGCCAGCTGCAGCAGAAGGAGCAGAGTGCTGCTGTGCAGTGTCCAGACAGCCTCCACCCCTTGGGGAGGTGTTGGCATCTCCTGTCCCCAGCAGGTCCCTGCGGTGGCTGCAGAAGTGGCTGCGTACCAGCACAAAGCCCTTCCTTGTTCTGCTTCCCTGTGCTCAGCCTGCTGTGGCTGGGCTGGAAGGAAGCCACATGTGGTGTCACCTTCCTGCCAGCCACCTCTTGTGCCCACAGCCAGATGGACACACCCTGGCATCCCCAGGAGGCTGCTGCCCACCGGGGCAGGGCTCTGCTGCAGGTGTCCCTCTCCAGGCAGGGCTGAGCTTGCCCTGAAAGCTGTGCTCAAGGGTTTGGTGAGGGGACAGACAGGCCATCAAGGTGCTGGTGTTCCCCTTCTCCCTACTGCAGGTCGCTGAGCCCCACTGTGACCGAGGGAGCTTGCACTGTGGCTTGGCTTGGTCCTGCTGCTCCCTGGGTGGTCCTGTCTGGGGAGGCAGGGCAGGGCACTGAATTCTGGGCTCTGCGGGACAAGCCAGTCTCTTGTTTGCATTGCTGAGGACATGCAGGCATGATTTTACATGTCTTGGGGGGACCATGTGGAAGTAAGTGTGTGAGCATTGCAGGTCACATTTCCCAGTGAGATTGGATTCCTGGTTGGGCTCTGACAGATTTTCTGATGTTCCAGATAGCATCTTGTGGTGGGAATGTCCGTGGGACCTCTCCTCTCTGCCCCACTGCTGGTGGTTATGGCTTTTGTAAAAACATAATTCTGTCAATCCAATTTGGTTAGAATTTGCCAATAAACCCAGATGTTATCAGGGAAGGGGTTAGATGGACATATGCAATCGCATCCCCAATAAGCATGGAAAATGTGGTTAAAAATAGGCCCCAAATTCATTTCCACTAATACTTTCAGGCTCAGAATTCTGGCAGAAGTTTTGCTGAGGCTGTCCAGGCTGGACCTCAGTTTGTTGCCCTGTGCCCCTGCCCATCTGAACCCTATGCCATTTAGTGGTGTATTTTCTAATATTTGCATGTCTCTTGTGAAGTTTCCGTCAGCATTTTTCAAGGGAAGGGTGAACATGTGTGCTGCCCTCTGCTATGAGATCCTGAAGTGTTGTACTTCCAAGGTGTCCTCCACAAGGAACGAAGCCTCTGCTCTTCTCTACCTCCTGATGAGAAATAATTTTGAGTTCACCAAAAGGAGAACATTTCTGAGAACGCATCTTCAGGTCAGTGGCTGGAGAAAAGCTAGAGACAGGACACCTCAGATTTAATGAACAGATACAGCAATAGAGCTCTGTGACCTCATACCTGCAGAGGATCCTGCCATTGCCATATGGACGAAAATCCTCCTGCTTCCCAGGCTTTTCCTAATTCCTATTTCCAGTGACTGGTCCAGGCACCTTTAGGTAAAATAATTGCCATCAAGTACTCCAAGCTGTTGAGTTTTAGAGTATCAGACACCAGACACATCGCTGTGCCAGAGGCTGGCTGGGATGGGGTGGGAAGGACAGCTGCCCTTGAGGCAGGAGAAGGGATTCCCTTGGAGCTGCTTGTTTGGCATTGGTAGTTTTTGAAGCAAATGTAGATACCTAGGAGGACAGATGAATGTCCCTGGGTTGTAATGAATCCCAGAAGAAGGTAGCTAATGTCCAAACAGGAATTCACATTGTAATGGATTGTTGGATTGTTAGTTCTGTTCAGCAAAGCAGTTTGGTCCTCTGGGGAGTGTTTGTCCTTGGGAGATGTGAGAGCTAAGCCACAATGCCAACCACTGCTTACGTGGTGGAAAAGACGTGATGTTTTCCTGTGAGCATTTTATTAACTGTGACCTTAATAAAACCCTTTTATTAGGACTTGTTTAAATAAAGCCTCTACCTTGTCCCAACAGATAATAATTGCAGTGAGCCAGTTAATTGCAGATGTGGCCCTCAGCGGTGGGACCAGATTTCAGGACTCCTTGCTCATCATTAACAACTTTGCAAACAGCGACAGGCCTATGAAGGTGAGTTGGAGATGTCACATCCCATCATGTACTATCAGCCATTTATGCAGGGCTGGGGACAAACTCCAGGAAACTGCGTTTAAGGATTGGGCTAATGATTGGAACTGTGATTTATAGGCTTGTAGTGGGCTGCATTTGCTCAGTAAACAAATGTTATGCCAACAGCAATAGGACCAGCTGCTCAGGCAGGTCATGCTCCAAACGTGAGGCTTCACACCAAGGGGAGGGAGCCCAGCAGCTCAGGTTGTGCTTTGCAGTGTTCTGCTTGCAAGGTTGTTCAAAGAGCTTTTCAGGAACTGCCAGCTTTGAGAGAAATGACAAGGGAGGGTCTGGTATTTCTGTTGCCTGAAAGTAATAATTAGCAGGATTTAGTTTTAGCTAACTGAGTGTCAGTAATGTTAAGGAAGTGCTCTTATGTGGATATTAATGGTTGTATTTATTTGGAAAATAATTGCTTGTCTTTGTGCTAGAATTAGTGGTTTGTACCCAACCCATTGAGCAATTGCAGCTTGTTCCATTTCACTTAGAGTAGCTGCCAAGGCAGGATAGGGGAAATGGGAAATGTTTTTACAGTTCCATGGTTATCCTATGACCTAAAGGCGTAATGGGAACTTCCATTAGGTGTTTAATTGTGATTTAACAAATGTATAGGTAGATATACCTGGCAAAAACCTCAGTTCTTTTCTGCACACAGATGTTGGTAAGGGTTTCACCAAGCCATACTTGTAATTTACATTGCAAGATGATCATTATATCGAGTTTACGTATTTGTGTAAGTGCAAGAGTGCAAGAGAGATTTGAACACACTGGAGAGAATGCCATGCACAGCCACAGCTGGGGAGCAGGAGTCTTAGAAGAGGGAACGTTAACCAGGCTCATCATGAAGGGGAGAGAGCTGAGGGGGAACGTGCTTTCCACAGCAGGCAGTTTAGAGAGACATAGACTCTTTTCAGAGATGTGGAGTGCAGGACAAGAGGCAGTGGATGCAAGTTGCAGCAAGGGCAATTCGAATTTTGCTTAAGAAAAAATTGTTTCCCAATAACACTGTGCAGCCCTGGGGTAGGGCCTAGAACGGAGGTGGATTTTCTGTTTTAGGATTATAAAACTTGGCTGGACAAGCTTTGCTCTAACTCAGTGCTGGCCTTGTTCTGAGCAGGGGATCAGATCAGAGCATGTGCTTCTCTACTACATTCCTGTGGTGGGAAGCTCTACAAATGCCTTCAGTACTTTAGGAATTGAAGAGAGACCACATCAGAGCCTAACAAACCAGATGCTGAATGACATGAAAAATTACTGGAGCCGTGATTTGTGGACTCATCCAGAGACATTTGCATGCATGGAGGATTTCTGTGTTGCTCTCACATCAGCTCCTCAGGATGGCAAAGTGGCAGCCTCATTGTAGCATGGGAACAGCCAGCCTGGCATCCTGGGCACGACCTGGAGAGATTGGCCCTGTCAATGTCATGACTGAAATGCCTCTAAATGCACATGAAACACTGTGCACTGTGTGCCGTGTGAGTTCAGTAAAGAAGGTTTAATTAGCTTATATACTGTGTTCTCAGTGTTTTCAGATAAGTGGAGTGTTGGCTGAAAGGGTCATTCCTTGGCAAAGCCTGTATTTTCTGTATTAGCTTCTAATTCAATTTGTTTTGTGTCAGGCAACAGCTTTTCCTTCTGAAGTCAAAGATTTGACAAAGAGAATCCGCACAGTGCTCATGGCTACTGCTCAAATGAAAGAACATGAAAAGGACCCAGAAATGTTGGTAGATCTCCAGTACAGTTTGGCCAAGTCTTATGCAAGCACCCCAGAGCTCCGGAAAACATGGCTGGACAGCATGGCCAAGATACACGTGAAGAACGGAGACTTCTCAGAGGTAATTTGTGCCATTAAAAACGTGATGCACAACAGGACAGATTTACAGAGGACATTTTAATAATTTCCCTTCGTGCTTTGCAGGCAGCCATGTGTTATGTTCACGTAGCAGCGCTCGTTGCAGAGTTCCTGCACAGGAAGAGTAAGTGTCTGCTGTTTGGGAGGCACAAGGAAGATGGTGGTGGGGTTTGGGAGTGTCAGAATCTTTTTAAAGACAAGGCTCTCTCAATTTGGTAAATTACTTTTTTATAAACAAGCTTAAAAGGAAAAAAATTATTGCAGTGTATAAAGCAAGATGATGATGAGTATTTTTTAAGAAATGACTCCAGTTGTTCATACCTGTTTACTTAGCCATGCTGAGTGAGATAAGAACCAACACATCATGTCTTGGTTTAAATGCTCAATTGTATTTTATATTAGGAAATATGCTCACGGGGGAAGGCCATGTTGAAAACTGACTCAGTGTGATCATCAGGATTATTACCACAGGCATTACAGAAAACTGTAGAATAAAGCAGTCAAAATTCGGTCAAGAAATGAGACTGTAGCGTTACCATACACATATGTAAAGAACAATCAGAAAAAAAGGACAGTTTTGTGGCTTAGTGCAAAACAGGAACTAAGGACAGAGCTGTGTGTTCTCAAGTTACACCACACTGCAGGTTTTCTTTTAAATACCTGTTCCACAGTTGATATATCAACCCCATTTCTCATTTCCATGTAAGGAAGTAATTATTGAAGTGGACCCTTAACATTTCAGAAAGTTAAGGCTGCATTAAAGCTGATTACGTGCACTGCCTTGCCTGGAAAGTTCTTCAGTGCCCTGCTCAGGAGGTTTGGAGTCCATCCAAATTCTGTACTTTGTCTTGGCAAAGTGGGAATAATCAGGACTGGTTCACGTGGTATATGTACACATTTCACATGGCTGCAGAGAGGGAGATATTGAAAGTTTGCAATGTTTTATTTGTACACAAAGGCTGCTTACCACAACTAGTGGTAAAGGAGAACTCCTAAAAGGGAAGAGGAACAAGTCCAAAGGAATATTAAATGAAGTTTGAATGTTATTTCTGTCGCTGGCACTCTTTACGTATACAGAGGCTGGAGTGGTTCAGTAAAGGCTGAACTACCCAAAGTTTTGGGGTACCTAACTGTGCTTCCTTGCTAGGAGTGTACAATGCTGCCTGCTTACCACCCAGCTCTCCAGCAACAGCTGGATAGGGATAGAGTTACTTTTCTTCTGTGGTAGCTGGTGCTCTGTTTTGGATTCAGTGTGAGAGTGACAAGACACTGCTCAGTGCTTAGTTGTTGCTCAGTAGTGCTTACTCTAAGTCAAGGACTTCTTCAGTGTCTCCTGCCGTGCCAGTGAGGAGCTGCACAAAAACCTGGGAAGGAGAATAGCTGGGGCAGCTGACCCGAACAGGACAAAGGGATATTTCACATCTCAGAATATCATGCCCAATGTATTAACTGGGGGACTTCCCTGGAAAGGGATCTGGTCTGGGAATGGGTTTGGCACTGGTCAGTAGGTGGTGAGTAACTGTATTGTGCATCACTTGGTTTTCTTGATGGTTGTATCTCTCTCTCTGTTACTATTACCTTAATTTACTTTGTTTCAATTATTAAATTGTTCTTATCTCAACCCATGGGTTTTACTTCTTTTCCCTGATTCTCCTCCTCATCCCACCAAGGTTGAGTGGGGCAGTGAGAGAGTTGTTGAGTGGTACTGACTTGCCAGCTCAGGTTAAAGTACAGCAGCATGACACATTTGATAGAATTCCACTAATCCATTTGCTTTTGTCTGCTGCAGAGCTGTTTCCCAGTGGATGCACTGCCTTCAGGAAAATCACTCCCAACATTGATGAAGAAGGTGCAATGAAGGAAGATGGTGGGATGATGGATGTACATTACAGTGAGGTCAGGTCCTGTACTGTAGATACAGGATATTGGATATCTGGTTAGGATTTAGTTTTAGACTTTCTTCATGTGAGCTCTAACAAATTGCACTTGTGCACTGGTGTCTGTAAATAAGACTGTTCCACTGCAATTTCCCAAGAGAAATCTGCTCTGAAGAATTTTCTGTGTATGATTCAGACAGGTAAAACTGATGTAAGTTCTTGTTTCCTATGAAAGGCTTTTCTAGCACTGAGACTGAAAAAGCTGCACCACAACCTTTGCCTGCTGTGTTATGCAAACGCTAATGCTGCCAGCACAGGGCAGCACAGCCGGGTGTGGTATTTCCAGGGAGGGACAGAATGAAGTCAAGCTCTGCAAGGGAGAGGTCATCTTAGGGTCCCCTGGAGTTAGGACTGTGCTGCAGGACACCATGTTAGCAGAACAATCCAGAAACCATAGCAAGGCACTGGGGAAGTGGTAGATCCACCCATGAGTGGTAAAGTCTCACAAGTACTTCTGCACCATCCCTGTGCAGCTGCCCTGGGTTGGCCACGTGGTTGAGAGGTGGCCCTGCAGCCCAGCTGCCCGTTCTTCAAGACCTGAGGATCCTTGGCATCACAGCCCACTGCTTGTTCCTTGGACGTGTTTCTTAGACACCTCTGATCCAGTGCTGTCATGTCCATACTCTCCCAGAGTTTTTGCATTTTCCCGGGGAAGTAACTAAATAACCAGGACGAACTTGATGGCTATAATGCTAATGATTTATGAAGAATTAATGAACTTTTAAAAAACAATTTGTCCTTTTTATTCTTCTTCCCCTTCCCCCTCCCCAGAATTTAGAACGCCTTCAGAAAGGCCAGGAATACACAGGGTTTAAATTTATGTAACTGCAATTACTTATTCCGGGATCTGATAAAAGTATCTGAAGTTAAAATGGTTTTATCTTCTAAGTTGGAGTGTTATTAACATCACCCATTTGGCTGCTCTCACAGGAGGTCCTGGTGGAGCTGCTGGAGCAGTGTATAGATGGCCTGTGGAAAGCAGAGCGTTATGAAACCATTTCTGAAGTTTCCAAACTGATCATTCCTATTTATGAAAAGCGGCGTGAATTTGAGGTGGGTATTTTGAACTAGTTTGCATAGAGCAGGTAATTTTCTAGAGTGCTAAGAAAAAAAACCCAGGGGACTTTTTCATTTTTGAAGTTATGAGTTACTGAATTGATGTCAGTAAAGCACACACTGTGCTTCACTTTTGGTTATTAAAGAAATTAGTGAAAGCAATGATCTGAAAAATAATTATCAAAGCTAACGACATGAATGACTCATGTTAGTGAATAATTACCACCTTCCTTCCTGTAAAATAAAACTGTTGACATTCCATATGCTCATCGAAGCTAGATTCTTTTTGAGACCTGAGGTTTTTAAGGGTTAAAAGCAGGATGAGAACAGTTCAAAGAAAGGACTAGATCTGTGGGTAATTCAGTGGCAAGTGGAGAGGAAGGAAGGAAGCTGTTCCCAGCCTTGCTCCTTCCCACCACGTGCTGTGACCTATGCTTCAGCTTAATACTGGTCCCCTTTCCCTCCCTCTGCCATGACAAAACATCCAGCCATATAACTGAACCTGGGGGAAGCCTTACCTTGGTGTATTTCTTTCATTGTAAAGCTGTTTTTAATAAAAAAATACTTTCTGGGTAAAATATTGCCAGCTGCTCTGTGTGTGAAGGCTCAGTCAGGAAACAAGCTGAGACAGTGCACTCAGCCTTCTCTCCAGGGCAGTGGTGTTGCTGCAGTCTTTGGCACCCTGCAGACCTGGCACTAAGCCTGTACTTAAACCTAGGTTTTTCAAACAAGACTGCGTGAGTTCAACCTCTTTAGAAATTAAGGTTTAAATTCTCCAGAGGATTATGTTCAGGTATCTCACTATCTTCCGGTGTTAGCTACAATGTCCTGCTTGGGAAATCCTGCTTTCATCATAGTGTCAAAATCTGATTTCCAGAAACTCACCCAGCTGTACAGAACACTCCACGGAGCATATGCTAAGATATTGGAAGTAATGCACACAAAGAAGAGGCTTCTTGGAACCTTTTTCAGAGTGGCCTTTTATGGACAAGTATGTATACACACTGCCTTGCAAGCCACCCCTTACCGGGCATCCTGTCCCCAAAAGCTGCAGCTCTGTCAGACCTGGAGCTGAAAAGCTCCTCTGGTGCAGCCACCAGCGTGTCTACGTGAGTGTTTTGGTACTGCACACTGGGAATGAGGGTTTATATCTGTCTCCAGGAGCACTTGATTTATTTTAAAGTTTATGATTCTACTGGTCGGCTTTTCATTAAAAACTCAGCTGTTAGAAAATGGCTTAGTGGGTTCAGAAAACACTGAGGGTTTTTTTGTAATTACAGTTATTCTAGGTTACACAGACACAATTTAGTGTGTATAGTATATAACTAGTAACAGTATGTAACTATAACCGTAGTATATAAACAGTAGTAGTAACAGACATTTTTTCTACAGAAAATTGCTGCTCCCTTCTAGGTATTAGTAGAGTAAAAGGTTATGAGAGAAGCTGGAGACAAAATATCTATCAGTGTTGATCACACACATGTTGAGATAGGTAGTATTTTTGTTAGCTGAGGTAGCTGGAAAACTGAGCAAGATCTGGGGCTCAGAGTCCCAGGAAGCAGCATGATCTTCTCATGATGACTTCTGAGCTTAAAAGCAGTTGTGGTTTTATTTTTTTTCTCCACCTATAGCAGTTAATCTAATAAAGTGGGATCTCCTCATGTCCTTTCTGTCTCTAACAACCTGCTTCTGCTTTTGGACTTATAACCATGGGGGAGGCGCAGGACCCCTCTTTCGAAAACACCATGTAAATTATATTAGCCTTGCCTTTCTTCATTCCTTCTTTTAGAGGAGATGACGAATACCCCTGAAACCGTCATGGGTTTGTACCTTTGAATGCCACTGCCACTACACACACAATGTATCAGAGCACTGACTTTTGCTGCAGCAAACATGCATTTTGTATTTACCCTCATCTTCTCTGTAACTTTGGATATGTGGAAAGTAAGTAAGGTTAGCAACAGATAAAAGGAAACAACTGCTAGCTCAGTTTTCCAGAAGCTGGAAATAACTGGGTCAGCCCTTAAAATCAAACTGTGTAGCATCCCGACAACCAGTAGTTGATCCAGTTTTGCACTTTAAAGCTTTCTGGCTTTATATTCCAGCTACACACAGCTTAATGCTGTGTCACAAGTTCTAACTGGAACAGCTCACCAAAACATGAAGTTCCCATGCTGTTTCCATTATGGGTAAGACTGGTGATGCAAGTATAGCCTTTGATGCAGTTTGGTCTCTATTTACAGTAAATACACTAAATCCCACTTCCCTGAATACAACAGGAATTAAAGCACAGGAAACCCATTAAATCCCTAATATCAGACCGTTCCTGTGGCTCTCCTGTCAGGGCTTCCTCAACTTACGTATCTTTCTTCTCCTTCTTTGTACCTTGTTTTTTGTGGTTTTTTTTTTTTTTTCTCCTGCCTGTCTCTTTCCAACCTTCGAAAAGGTCAAATGCTGGTCAAACTATCTTCCACATAGTTTAGATTTCTCACTGGTCGTACTCAAGTAATGACGTGTTGTGTTTGTGTTGGTTGAAGAATTTTATTTTTTTTAGACCATTTTTGAAGGAACCTATTAAACAGGCAAAGTTCAGCGTGACTTTGTGAGCCACAGCCTTCCAAACCTTTTTGGCTTTCTGAAATGTTAGTAGAAGCTTGCTTTCCAATCAGCAAGTCTAAGATAAAGATTTTCCTAATGAAGAAGCACAGTTATTCCTCACTGCTTTTTTTTTTTTTGTGGTTAATGCCAGACATTCTTTGAGGAAGAAGATGGAAAGGAGTACGTCTATAAGGAACCGAAACTGACAGGCCTCTCAGAGATCTCCTTCAGACTTCTTAAACTTTATGGAGAAAAATTTGGGTCAGAGACTGTAAAGATTATCCAGGATTCTAATAAGGTAGAGTTAAACTGCATGCTCTGTGGAGCTGAAGGAAGATGACAGTGCATCCCTTCCTTCTGCCAGTGGGAGGGGAAGAATGAGCCCTCTCCTCCACCCTTTTATAAACACTTTGCTTGCAATTGCCCCTGGCATCCTTGTGCTCCTGTGTGTGGACATGTTGCACAGCTTGAGAAGTGTTGGTGCTGCTCTGGCTCCCAGGTGTGAATTATGAATGGGAAATTGAAATCCCCGTCGTGCTGAGCCTTGTTGAAGGCGTTAGAAACCAGCACAGAGCGTCAGGTGACTGGAAGCAGAGTTACTTCTTGTTGCTTTGATGCTGCAAGTCTAAAAGAAAATCTCTTTGGCCCTTGCAGCCTTAGGTCCTTTCTTTTCATAGGGAACACTTATTTATGCTCCCTGCAAGAGTTGTGCATGCCCTGAGGCTGCAGTGGGATTTATCTGTGTTACCAAAGACAGTGCTGGTGATCCCAAAGCAGGTTTGTCTGCCCCAGCACTGTATGAGCACTGGGTCACAGTCTGGAAACATTGTGGTCATATCAGAAGGACTGAGTAGCTCAGGCCTGTGCTGCATGGATGGATCAGGGGATGTGACTGCCTGCTGCAGGAACAGCTTGTTTGGTACCAGGTGATGTATTTCTTGTGCCACGCCTCCTTGCCTTATCGGCTGCTGGATAGTCTAGACATCCCAGCTGAGGGCAAAATGAGCATTTGGTATGTCCCTGGCCTTCATGCAGTGTGGCCAGGTCAGCAAGGAATTAGTTTAAATGAGATCCCAGTGGATAGATTAGCCAATCATAACTGACTAACCTTTGCTCCTCCTGTGAATAACCGTCTTATTTCATAGGTCAACATTAAAGACCTTGATCCCAAGTATGCCCATATTCAAGTGACTTATGTGAAGCCATACTTTGAAGACAAAGAAATGTCTGAAAGAAAAACTGAATTTGAAAGAAATCATAATATCAATAGATTTGTATTTGAAACTCCTTACACTTTATCTGGAAAAAAGCATGGCAGTGTGGAAGAACAGTGTAAGAAAAGGACCATTCTAACTAGTAAGTACCAATATCTGAGCATGAGACAGTATCTGTAACTATTAGGAGACTACTCTAGCTCATGAAAATATTCCAGAAGTTTGACAAATTCTCTCAGCTTAATCAGAATTGTGAGACAATACTCTGGTTGGGAGGGAGAATTTACCTTGTGTTTTTATGTGCACATTTTTACAGATTAAAGAATTGTGCTGGTAAATTATAGCCTTGTTTGGGATTTCGCATCCCCAAGGGCAAGAATCTGTATATGCTCTGTGAAGAGTATTCCTTTGTGCTGCATGAGTTTTCAATCAATTAATTTCTTTTGCTGTTTCTGTTAGCTTTGAACTCCTTTCCATATGTAAAGAAGAGAATTCCGGTCAATTATGAACATCAGGTTAATTTAAAACCAATTGACGTCGCTACTGATGAAATAAAGGACAAGACAGCAGAGCTGCAGAAACTCTGCAGCTCTGCTGGTGATGTTGACATGATCCAGCTGCAGCTCAAACTGCAGGGCTGTGTTTCTGTGCAGGTCAGTCTGTTTGATGTCTGTTCAGAATTGCACTTACATACACAGCTCAGGGTGAGGCATCGTCACAACACATTTGCTTTCCAGAAATCATTAACTACCCAGGCTTCAGGGCTGCAGCCACCAGCCTCCAGCACAGCCTCCCTGTCGTGTTCAGTGCTACAGAGGCGGGTGGCTCGTGGGGATAAACATTTTCTCTGTGGTGTTTACAGTGTCAGGTCCAAGTGTAATTGCACATTAATTAGCCATAAGTAACTACTGAAATATACTTAAGTCTTGAAGATTGTACTGTAAGAATCAGGCACAAACAGCCTTTTCGTGAGCCTGGCTTCTCAAGCTGGATAAGTGACCTTGGGACTCAGACCACGCTGTATTTCCACACGGAAATAAGAGGAAAATATGAGGAAACAAACGTAACCTCTCTTTTTATCTCCATTTATCTTTTCATCTTAAAAACATAGATGGAAAACAAACACTCAACTTTTGAAACTTCAGGTGCCTCTGGTGGCATTAGTAATACAGAGTTGATGGCATTGAAATAGTATGCTGATGTTGGTTGGGGCTTTTAAAAAAAATTGTTATTCCTTTCACAAGTGCCTTTAGCATTTCAGCAGGAGTTCTAGCATAAATGATTTCTTCTTTCATTCTAGGTTAATGCTGGTCCTTTGGCCTATGCCAGAGCTTTCCTAAGTGACAGCCAGTCCAACAAATATCCTGCTAAGAAGGTGAATGAGTTAAAAGAAATGTTCAGGTAGGATTTCTAATGTAATAAAAACTAGCAGCTGGCTGGAAGATAGTACCTGCTTTAATTATATATTTGTCTGTCTCCAAACGCAGCAGATGCTGGATACTTAGATATGTCTTATAAAGATCCAAGTCTCATGGGGTTGTGGGTGCTCACACATATGAAAAAAGCCAATGAAATAATATATATCAAGAGTTTCCAAGCCCAGGGCTGTCCTTTCTATGGGGAGATTTGCTTGAACACTTCCTTTAACAGTTCATGTGGATATTTGAGATTATCACATGAAGTATGTTTGAAAACCAGAGATCTGACAGTTCTGTGCTCAGGAGTCTTTGATATTGTGCATTGTTTGCCAATTTTTCCAAGGGGATTTTTTGCTAGCTATTGATGAACTTGAAATATTTTAGAGCAAATCCCTTCCCAGTTTATACAAGAGCATTGTTCTTGTTTCTGTTGCTAATTTTTGAAACTCTGTGACTTGCACAGGTGTATTTCTAATTTCTGTCCATTAAGGTAAGTTTTACCTCCCGCTTGAAAATATTCCCCAAGATATGATTGGGCAACTCTTGTTTCGCTTCAGGATGTCTTTGCCACACTCTTTTCTGGACCTCTCAGGTGCAACCAGTTGTCCACTAACCCCTGCATTTGTTCCTTTGTGCTGGTGACTCCCATTTCACCCATTTCTCCATTCTCGTTGTATGGAGAAAGCAGCATTAGGGCCAATCCAATTCTCCTTCCATGTATCAAGTAACCTGGCAATCAGGGAGCAATACCTGAAAATATGCCATGCATGTTTTTACTTTCCAGCCTTGCAGTGCAAACACAATCTCCATTTCCGTTGTGAATGTATTTTTATTGAGTTTTATAAAGAAGGAAAATGTCTGTTAAATGAAGCAAAGAATGAATCACAGATGCCAGAAAGAGCATTACAGCTCCCCATGGTGTGACCTTCCTTCTGGAGGGTGTCTCTGCTGTTAGGAGCCTGGCCTCTCACAGCCCTGCTGTGTCACATGCACCCAGTTCTGGCCAGCCCTGCAGGACTGGCTGTCCCATCTACTGAGGATCCAGGCTCTAAGGAGCTCCAGCAGAAAGCCCAATACCTGTGTTTGGGAGTCCCTCTTCATTCCCTGATTCACTGTGCCAGGGATACTCCTGGAATACAACTTGCCCCAAACACTGGAGGAAAGGGGGTGGGAAATACTGAGATTTGCCTGTCTGTTCAGTTGCTTGCTTTGGTAGAAGACTGGACTATTGTAATGCCCCGAGTTCATTCCTTTCCTCCCCAGGAAGTTTATCCAAGCCTGTGGAATTGCTCTGGAGCTCAACGAGCGTCTCATTAAGGAGGATCAAGTGGAGTACCATGAGGGGTTAAAATCAAACTTTCAGGATATGGTGAAAGAGCTTTCTGACATCATCCATGAACAGGCACGTTTTGCACAGCGGGAGCCCACGGAGGTGGCTCTCTGTTCTTGAAAACTGACTAAGCTGAAAATTGGCTGGGAACTAACTGGAAATGTGATCACTCCTTGTGTTCTGTAGCTAAATATAAAAGAATGAGTAAGCGAATGTGAAAATTAAGCAGTGGATTTTGTGGATTCCTAAAACTGCTTTCTGTTGACTGAAAGTCTCAGCCTGATGTTGGTATTCAGAGTGCTGCAGGGTGGAGTCTTCAGTGACACACCACTGCCTGCCGTGGTCATCAGAAATCCTATGCCACGTTCTGTGTCACGTCTGCAAATTATGAAGAGGTCACAAGTCAAAGTTCTCTGGCAAAATTTCCATTTCCTCAGTTATATCCAGCTTATGGGGTTTTTAAAATATGTTCTTTTTCCTGATATATGTTTTCTTATAATTTTTGCTTAATGACAACATGTCATTTATATGCACTGTTAAAATTCGTGCTGATTTATCTGATCTATGATTTTGTGTTTTCTTGGATATTTCTAGGAAAATACATTTGAATAGTAGCATCAGAGAGGTGAGAGATTCAAAGAGCAGTTGTACTAACTAGTATCATACTGTGAAATTAGATGAGAACTGCCTTTCTGAAGTAATTTCCATACCTCTGCTCTTTAATGTTGCCTTCACTATGACAAAAGAAAGTTTGCAGATTTACAGCATCAAGGATATAAAATCAATGGTACAGACAGCATTATGGTCCACAGAACTTGAAATTTAGAAGAATGCTTTCAGGATCTCGCAGTTAGTCAATATACAGTCTGTGTGTGACTATGAATTAAAGATGCAACATTTAACTCACTAAAAATGGATAGGCAAATTCCACAGCCAGTTGAGTAGTTGTTCACTCTAACTGAAAAATCTGCAAGTGGCAAAATAATACAACAGCACCAGGCTGCTGTTTGTAAATAAGGTTAATTTGCAATAAAATAATGCTTATGGAATCAGAGTCTTGTTATGGAAGAGTACAATACCATTTCAAGGAAACAGTCTCATGATGGGGATGAATTTTGTTGTAGGAGTGTAAGGGTGGATCCGTTTGAGACTGACTGCTGCATTCCTGTTGCTTTAGTTAGATTCCCCTTCTATTCTGCTTATGCTTTTTTAGTGTGCAAACTATTGATTTTGCACATTTGCCACACTGTTTTTTTCATTGCCACTACCTGCATACTCCATACTGAACTTTGCTCAGAGAGGCTTGTTCAGAAGAGCTGCCACCTGCTTACTCTAAGCTGTTTGCCAGTGCCAAGACGTCTAATTTGCATGCAGCTGCTGGAACTTTTGTGGCTTTTGAATTTTGCAATAGTCAAATCAAAAACAAATCACTCAGTCCTACACTGTCACTGTACAATAGCTAAGATTATTTTAGAACAAAGAAGCATTGTTAAAACACACTCCTTGTTACCTCAATGGATTTATCCACTGCTGTGTTGTCTTTGCTTAATGGACAAAATACGACTGAAATGTTCAAGTGAAGGGCTCCCTGGGAAGGATATACTTTTCACTTTCTTGTAGTAAGGCAGCTTAAAATACCATGTTTATAAACACTGTTCTTCATAGTTGTACAACATTATGTACAACAACTGACTCGAACTTTGCATTGCCATCAAATGACCTCATATCTAACAAATTCAACCTAATGGAATAAGTTTTCTTATTTTGCAACATTACTCAGTTAAATGTAAAAAGTATAGTGCATTAACTTAGGGTTCTCATTGCAAATAACATGCTTTTCTAAATATTGTCAGTATCCCAAAGCAACACAGGCGGTGCCCTTCATTTGAGATGCAAGGGCAGATGGGTTATCAGTTGGTCACCCTGTGACCTATTTACAGATCTTTTAAGCTAAAATGTAAACACAAAAAATTGATAAACTGCAGCTGAACAGGTCCAGGAAGTTTCAGAGACTGGCAGAAAGCTGGATATCCTGAAGCTGTTTATGATGGCCAGTGATCTCAGTTTCAGTAATGCAATTTCAAGGTAACTAACTTGGATAGGATTTCTGATGAACCACATGGTGAAAACAAGTACAGTCAGCTCTGCCAGCCCAGTTGGATCCTGTGCTGTCAGACTGTTCTTCAGGCTACAAAGTACAAAATCTGGACACAGAGGTAGTGAGTGTCTGTGGGATTTAGCTGCACATACTCCCTGTGATTACAAAAAAAAATATATTAGAATTCTGTTACTGCTAAGACATAATAAAAAATTGTTATACAGAGAACTTTTTCTTTCCTACAGTGCATAGTTGTAACTAAAAGTGATCCGGTAATACACAGAATGGTGTATATACTAATGCTACAGAAATTGCTAAACTACTCTTCTTTCTCATTTCTTTGTTACGCTGCCTTTGTGAAACAGCTTTGAAGACAAGGTTGGATATCTCTTTTGCATACCTTTTTAAACAGCTTGATTATCATAATGAAGTGAAACCTGTATTGAATTTGTGATTGTTTTGCTTTGTTTAGATCTATCATGAAGACACAATGCATTCGCCGTGGATGCAGGACTCTCTTCATGTCTTCTGTGCGATCAGCGGAACCTCTGGTGATGGAAGTTACTGCTCACTCAGACCCACTGCTGACATATAAACATATCAGTCATGTTTCACAGAGCCTTCTCAGGAATTCTTGGAACTGTACAAAGGATGTTTAAAACGGTCCATGATGAGCAAAGATTCAATTGTTGGGTGGTTTGGTTTGTTTATGTTGGTTTGGTTTTTTTGGTTTGTTTTGGTTTTTTTTCACAAAAAAAGTTGCCATGCTTTCAGACAGGGTGCTTGCTTATTTTGCTGAGCAACATTGAAAGTGCCTGGACATTGCACCACTGTGCTTGTTTTCTACTATTTTTTTTTAAGCTAAATGAGTAGCAGGATGTGGAAAGGCAATTATCTAAATACGTATTGAATTGCTGAACTATGAATCGAAACAATGACGTACTATGTAAAGTTGTACAATGGAATATAATAAAATGTAAAAAATACTTTGTAAATAGAAGGAGTGTAAAGCATATAGAAATTAGCATTATATCATATTTGCTGCTAAAAGCTTTGTTGGACAGGGGACACGAAGGAGAAATTGTAATCACTGGTAAGAGATGGTTCTCTTCTAAAAAGTGACTTGGGGTCCACATACCCCTATGCACTCAATGCACTCAATGAGAGTAAATTTGCCCTAGTCTGGAATAACTAAAACCTAAGTCAGAAATTACAATTTTCATACATCCCCAGAGCAGATATTTCTAAAGTAATCTCCATGAAAGTTGAGCTTACTGTAGCTGATTGCAATTTTGGGTAACCTTTCACAGCTGCAAGACAGGATGGATTGTACTCACTGAGAGCAAACCTGAGAGATATGTCATTTGATATGAGTTTTCCTGCTTGCCACTCATGATCTCTCACAAATACAAACTCTGAGAACAGCTTAAACTGAGTTGGAAATTATAAAGTGCTTTAATAACTTTCAGAAAAAATTCTAATAATCAGAGAGATGTGGTTTAAAAAATTGCAGCACATCAAAATAACTTATACAAAATTGAGGGATTTGTTAGCACCACAAGTTCATATATGTTCTCTCCTGTTAAATGGATCTTTTCTCTGAAAGCTCATTGTTTTTGTCTGATAGGTATTTGGAGAAAATGTATTTTCCAAAATTATTTTATTCCTTCTTCCCCTTCTCAAAGCTTTCATACATTCTCTGCCTCTTTTTTAATGATACGCTTCAGATTCAGGAAGACGAACACAGTTTAGTAATTCTTTTATCCAGCGACATTTTTAACATCTGTGTTTTTCAAAATCCTATCAATTGTAAATATGGTTCCAGTAGTTCATATGGGAAGTGTTGGAGTTTTAAGGATATGTAACAGAATGCCATAATAAAAGGACTCCAGCTGGGTATTTAGCTTGGCTGTAGTGTCTATAAAATGTTAAGCTTCCAAATCTTTGTGACAAAAATTATCTTCAAATAGTAAGTGGACCACATTTCAAAATATTTATTATGCATGATTCTAAATACCGACAATTAGTCGTATTCTGAGAAAATATTGTTGTGATCCATAAATTCACCCATTAGCTGTTTCAAGCAAAATACAGATGTGCCTCTAACAAACCAGCCGCATTTCTGCTTCTTTGTGCTTTTGTGCCAGACAGGCTCTAAATTTAGCACAAACTTTCAGAAAGAGGAAGAGAGACTAGTATGTGTAAATATGGTTAGCACCTTCCTGATTGTTATCTTTCAGCAAATAATATTTAAAAGCATATAGTGAGAGTTTTCCAAATTGCTTTACTAAAAGGTGCGAAGCTTGTTAATAGTCCATCCAATACAAGATACTTTTGGAGCTAATTTAGCTCTAAATATCAGTAGTAAAGGCATATCTTGACTACAGTCAGCAGTGATGAGATAAAGACATTCAAAAGCTCTTCCACTGTAGCTCTTTCAAATACTACAGGTAACCTAATATTTTTCCTGGATTTGCAGGGAGATCCTTATGCATGTTTTTTGATGTCTTCAGTGTTCTGAGATAATATTGTTGGCCGAATTTTTGATTTCTATTCCTTAATTTTACTGGGATTCCAGTGAAATTCTTACTTGTCTCTTCAGATGTCTTTAATGGTCCAAGATGAATTTTTGTCTGAACTCCTGAAGCTGTTGATATTGGAGTTGTCCTGTCCTTTCACTATCATATACTGGAAAGCTGTCACAATAATTTGGCCAAAAAAGAACTGCTTAATACCAGTCCAATTAGAATATATATAGTCACTATTTCAGAAGATACACGTATATGCAGTTTTAGTGAATTACAAAAATTATGTGCTTGTAAGGGTTTGCCTTCTGTCCTGCTAAATAATTTTTCTGGATTTTCTACAGAGAAATCTTCTTTTTAGATAGGTTATAAAAAGACTGGTAAGAAACCAACTTGTTTTTCCTTTATGTATTCACCAAACTTGAAAGGATGAGGAGTGGCCGTTATTTTACAGCTGTTTTTGGACAATGGTGCCAAAAAGATGATCACATTTTCTCTATCTATCATTTTCTTACATAGTTGTCCCCGTTTAAAGAAATCCTCCAGATATTTTTTTATTTATAGCTGAAAGAGCTTAATTCACAGATATATCTGGAGACTGTTCTATGTATGTGCCTGTAGCTGATACTCGCTTTGGGTACATCCTATTTACTACCTTTTTGAGAAGAATAGAAATGTCTATTGTTCATTAACATTTTTGATTTTCTTATATTGCCTAAGGAATGGCAGGATTTTTTTTTAGTCTTGAAAAATTAGTGGAACATATTTCAAATTACATCCTGGCACACACTCTTTCTGTATCTCAGTTTGGCTACATTACATATTTTATTTGTGTGCCTCGAATTATTTTTGCTGCAAAACTGCTGTGTAACGCAGCAGATGGATGGATGCCTTGGTAATTTTGCATAAAAGGAAAAGAAATGGGATGAAGTATATGTGAGGATTAAGAGGTGTTGGCTACTCTCAGTATCAGGATTGGTTTGGATAATGGTATGTATCAGAGCCAGATGGTTTGCAAATAGGGCATACAAAGCTACAAAGGGTCTGCCAGTATTTTGAACTTGTTTTTGGAGATATACAGAGTAAGCAAAGTGTAAACATTTTCTCTCTTTGACCCACTGCTTTTCTCTCTGCAGAGGGATTAGAAAGTAGCATTTTGAGCAAAATAACCTCAGAGCTCCATCTTCTTCCCGCCCAAAAATCTGGAATGAAGAACTGCAATGAAGGATGTATTTTTACATATTACTTGGTGTTCTAAACTTCTTCTCATATCAGAACTTTTCATGAGATTGGCCAGCAAATGAAAAATCATGGATGAGAGAATAGTGTGTAACATTTTTGCTTTTGTTCCAGAAGACCTTTGAACATGCACAACATGGTATTTTGACATAGAATAAGACTTTACATGAACATACCTTTGTCTCAAAGTAGATAAAATATGTTTGTTTTCCTCTTCTAAAGAGACCAGATCCCATGGATTCCACATTATGATTTGAGTAACTTGGCCCAAAAGAACTAGAGAAGAATGTAAGTGGAAATTATGGGCTCAAAAATTTAATAGAAATTTAACTACATCTTACCCAGTTTCTCCACTTGAGGAGAGTAGCACGTGTTGATGTGAGCTGAGTTCTCTAACTAAACAAGGGGCTCTTGCTGTGTCGAGGAACACTGTGTACAGCTAATTCTTACGCAACCACAGACTGTAGTACTTCAAATAATATGCTTATGCCAAGCAGTGCCGAACCAATTGTGATATACACATAATATTTCAGTTATTCTGGATGTAATTTACTCTCTTCTCATGTAAATCTAACACCTGCTGCTACATAATCATAACAGGAGTGCTTTTATCCTGCATGTAGTACCTATGTGTGTTGTACGAGCCCTGTTTAACCTTCTGCATGTGAAAGAACAGCACCTCCTGTTTGCCCCTGCTGTACTGGACACAGAGGATGAGCAGCTCTAGAGCTCCCTGAGACCAGCCATCCTATACTGCTCTTTTTACTTTCTTTTTCCTGAGTCATGAATAATTTTGACAAGAAGCCAGGGAAAAAAATCACATTGCAGTCAAGTTCAGAGTTTATTCCAGGTTAAAAGACTACAAAAACAGGAAAAATAAGTGCTGCAATAAACATGTTTTGCTTGGGGTTTGGGTTTAAAATTTTTTCTTCATTTCACAGAACAGGGTGAGTGATCAGAAGCTAATACTGGTGTAAGATTCATGGGACTAAACCCTAGTGCACTGTGCTATCACATATGCACCTCTGAAGAAGATTACCATAATAAATCTTCAAACACAGAAGTACACCAAAAGAAATGGTGAACACTAAGTTATTCAGCAACAAATAGAAGATGTTGACTTAGAAATCCTAAAGGAGCATGAGCGCTGCAACATCCAGTTCAGGGAAATCCCAAAACCATGATTCATCGGGGAAACAGAGACAGTCATACACATGAAATTATCAATAGAAACAAGATGTGAATCACAAGTAAGGAAATGTCCTGGCAGATCACCCTACTTTCCTAAAAAATATCCAGTGAGTTTGTGGTCGGGTTTTTTTTCTGTTCTGGAGTTACAATTTTCAAACCCACACTTTTGCTCTTTGGGGATGTGTTTATTGTTGCTCTTCTTCAACTAACTCAGTTTACAGGGTGGGTAAATATATGTGCCCAGGCAGTAGTACCAGCTCTTACATGATGTAATGTGACTCAGGTGTAATTATTATTTACCTCACCAGAAGATACAGGACAAGCTGCTTTTTCTACGTCTGTCTTCTGAGGCTTCTGTATGGGGCTCTTTTAAGCCTTGGCCAAACAGCTGTAAAACCAGGTTTGTGCCCTCCCTCCCTTGGCGTGTAAAGGAGTTACTCCCTTGGCAAATAAATAGGTGAATTAAATAGGCCTCAATACTTAGGGAACAGTGAGCAGAAATGTTGATGCCTGGGCTTTTAATAGAATTTACCAGAGGGGGATACATTTGCACAAACATGCTTGGTTCCATGTCCACCCAAAAGTGCTCTTCAAAGGAGGTGGGTTTTATTCCATGTAATTTCTCATTTCCAGTCAGGCTTGGGCAGCAGTTCAGAGTTTGCAGAGTTCATGTCTGTTGTGAACATGTATCACAAAATTCTAGATGTCCCCAAAGAACACAGAACACAACAAAGGTCGAAAAGGGAGAAGCCACATGAGTCAGACTGGGTTTTTTTCAGTGCAGTTTTGGATTTTTGTGCCTCAGATCCAGCTGTATTCTATTTGAGCCCTTTTTTGAACCGACCCCAGCCATCTTTTGAAAAGCCTGTAATTACGTCTGCTGAGACCTAAAGTACTGACAGAGGCTGCTGCAAAATCAGAAAGGAGGAATCTCAACATTGGTGAGGAGCAAATTCTGGTCCCAAAAGGGACAATTCCCCATAGTCCTGTGCAGTTAATAATCGTGGCCTCTTCATGGACTTAGTGATTGTGCAGGCACACCAGGCATTGGCACCATTTATTAATCTGATTTAGGAAACATTCACAGGAAAAAATAGTTGGATTTTTGTTTTATGGCATCTGCAAACTCACTGCATGGCCCCACAATCACTGGCTTTGGTTGGATGGGTGGAAAAGTCAGGAGCACAAGGCCAAGGGCAGGTCAGTATCATTATTGTTAATCAGTTTATACCAAGCATGAAGCCATACCCCAAGTACTTGTTCAACAGATCATTTGAAAGATACCTCAGGTGTGTCTATATGAGTCCCAGTCACTAAAGCACACGTGCAGTGGCTCACGAGAACATGAACGAGCATGAGATTTGCAACAGAAAGCTGCAGAACAGGACTCAATGAGATTGAGAAATGGGAAGTTTCTGGTAGGTGGCAGGGATCAAAGGCTCTGGAAGCGGTTGTGATTGCCGTGAATCGGGATGGGAATGTGAAAACAAGCCGAGCATTCGGGGAGAAGGGAGAGAGAGAGAGGGAAAAATGTTGCAGCTGCCGACAAGGTTGATGGGCACGCAGCCAAAGTAGTGAACGATTGCATGTGTGCTTGACATTGGCTCTCCTGGAAGAAGGAGTGGACAGAACAGAAGGACGGAAGGAAAGAAAACATCAGCAAGGAAACTGAAAGCAAGAGAGGGGTTGCTTGGATCAGCTCTACTCTACATATGTCCTCACTAGCAGGCATAGTCCACACTTGCTCTAACTAGTTGCACAATCCCATCTCCGTCACACAGCTTAAATGTTCCACATCCTGGAACTTTAAAACCCATTTTTATTTGATTATAATTGCAGGTCATTTGGCACTTTCTAACAGCAGCTAGAAGTCCTCTTGTTTCACAAGGAAACAAACAGGCAGAAAAGCAAAAAATCCAATATTAACACAGGATATTCCCCACCCTGTCATAAAAAGATCCACTTCCCTTTTTCTAGAATGAGTGTCTAAAAAGCAGATGAACTCTTGCAAAACTCCTTGAGGAGCTGAGTAAATATTGAAACATTCTGTTGGTTTAGGAATAAGTTAGTTTTACTAACAAATTTTGGGTTGCTTTGAAATTCAGTCAAGTTTCCGCCCTGCTGGATCTGTACTATTTTTAGAAAACGTGTATTTGGGTGGCAACTAGGACCAAGCTTGCTAGCTACCACAAGATTCTAGTTCGGAAGGAAAAGCCTTACCCCAGATATTTCATTCTCCTGAAAATTACCAAAATAGCACTTATTCCAATTCTATGAAAATTTTTGAAAACTTGCATCACACTCACAAACGTAAGAGCAATATTCCAAGCGATCATGTTGTATTTGGAAGGGGCTGAAGCAGAGGCAGTTTGGGGAAGTTTGTAGAAAGCAGATCTGCAAAAAGGAGAATATGCATTTTTAGCACAGATGAGAACTGTAGAAATTAGCTGAATTTTCAGGAGGGACTTCGAAAAGTGACATTGTACCAGGGGGTGAATAACTGCTCGGACACCCAGAGAACTGCTCGGGGATGTGCTGACGTAGCTGCTTTCCTGGGAGAGGGTATGAACCATACCCCGTCTGGGGCACAGTTCAATAGCTGTAGCAGACAAGCGTAAATCCGCTCGTAAAGGGAAAACGACTCTTGACTCACAGAACGAGATCTTTGTGAGTCTGTGGCCGTGCTGCAGGGCCATGTGAGGGGACACGGAAGGCACGGGGCTGGCGGGGGGCAGCGGCGCGGAGCGGGTGCGGTCCCCGCAGGGGCTGTGCGGGCACTGCCCGCGTCCCGCGGCATCGCTGCGGCTCCAAGATTGCGGCACGGCCATGTCCGGGCTCGAGGAGGCACCGACGGCTCCAGCGGAAGGGAACTTGAGTGATCTCAGGGTCTTTTCAATCGAATTGATTCTGTGCAGTGTCTCTGTGCTGACCGTGCGGGAGGCAGCGACGGGCGGCTGGGAGCGGAGGGCAGTGCAGGGGCGGCACACGGGGTGATAGAGGGATGACAACAACAGAGGGAGGGCAGAGTGTGAGGCCGCGGGACGCGGCCGTAGAGCGTTCCCGTCCCTGCCCAGCCCTGCGGCCCGGGGCGGTGCTGCCCAGGCGGGCCGCTCCTCCCGCCCGGCTCGGGTTACCTGGGCGGGCTATCCCGTCCCGTCCCACCGCCCTTCCCGGCTGGTCCGGCCCCTCGACGGGAAGTGGGAGTGGGAGCGTCCGCGCTGCGGCGGACGAGCCATGGCTGTGCCGGCAGCAACTCTGCTGCCTTGCCCGTTCCTCCTCGCCGTCTGCTGGGTGGTGGCCGCGGGGATGGCGGCAGGTAGGAGCGGGAAGGGACGGCGGGGAAGGGGCGGCGGGGCTCGGGACCGGCTGCCGGCTGCGCTCCGTGTCCGTAGGCGCGGTGCCGGTGCTGGAGCGGCCGCTCCGGGTTCTCTCCGTGCGCGGCTCGGCCGTGGCTCCGCGCACACGCCGGTATGGATGTGAGGGAAATCCTTTCATTTTGTAGTAGAAATCGCCCAAAACTCGTCAGCCGTGTGCGAGGCAGCGCCAGCGGCTCGCCCTGCCGTGCTGCTTGCCGGGAGCGGGGGTGCTGAAAATTGGCTCTCCTCTTTCACTAAGGCAGCTCTCGGCAGGGTCGGCAGAAACGTTTTAAGCTCCATCTCAGTTTCCCGGGATTGTCTCTGCCTTAAACCCCCGAGCAGAACCTCCTGCCGGTGCCTGTGTCTTGCGGCGGTGCGGGACCGGCTCTGCCGGGTGCGCGCTCGCAGAGCCTCCCGCACCCTGTGCCTTCGCTCTTCCTTTAATATTCCTGATTTTAGAAGCACGAATGTTTAGTTTTAGGAAAGATACATGCGTGTCTGTGAGGGCTTCATAAGGACGCGGACTTGAAGCTTTATTCTCTGCTCATGTTGTCTAAAAACCCAGCTGCAAACATTAAAGAATTGTTATTTTTCAACTGTCTGCAATTCGGGTAATAACTATGAAATCAGCCTTCAGAAAATGCAGGAGGACAAAATAAGAATATGATTAGTTTTTATTACTTTACAACACTCACATGGTACTTGATGCAAGGATTTGCTGATGTTTCCTCGTTAAGGCTTTTAGAAATAATGTTTTCTATGTCTCAGCTAATCTCTGCTGGCTACTGCTGTGCTTCTTTTCTTAGAAGCCGTGGTTTTGCTTTTTAAAAGTGAAATAATGGCTTGCTACATTCTGTAGTTGGTCATTGAGTTGCTCTGCAAAATTGCTAAAGAAATTTTAATAACGAGAGCATGAGACTATATTTTACACAGACAAAAGTACGAGATTAGCCTAACTTATGAATAAAAGCTGAATTAAAAACATTAAAACACAAGCTTCAGAATTCTGTAGATTAATCAAAAACCTACTAGATTTAAACTTTTTATGCTAATACAATTTATTGATTACTTTATAAACTTTGACTATTAGCACTTCTTTGTGTGGCTAGAAATCTGCAAACTTAAGCGCAGTGACTTCTAATCAAAGCTATTAGAAGAAATGTTTATAACTTCAGAATAGCAATCAGGGATGACATTTTTTAATGGTTTGTGGCTATTGTAGGTAAAAAAAAGTTAAATCATGAAAAGATGGAATGCTTGGAGCTGAGTGCTCTTGTTGAAAATCTTTTTTTTTTTTTTCTGACATGATCAAAAGGACTCAGTATTTGCAAACTTAATGCCCCAAGGCTGTTCCTAAAACCCTTCCTAAGTTTTTGTTAATGGAAGAGGTAATAGGCAAAGATGTTCTGGCTACTTTCAGTTTTCTCCCTGGAGACTGTATTTTTGCAAGAACAAAAATTTCTCTTTTCTGCTCGAACAAAAATCCCAGAAGTTTTAAGTATTCAGATAAACTAAGCATATTCAGACTAAATCAGTGAATCTTTGTAATTATTATCTATGCAAGCATCCATTATCCTTGCATACATATGGACACATGGATGGTAATGGTGCATGATCACTTCCATTGCCTGTCCTTGAACTATGGAAAGGTCTGAGAGAGCTCCAGAAGTTTGATGAATTCCCTTCAAGATTTGGCTGCTCTGGCTTTCGGGAAATGTAAGATAATGGTGTCATGGATGCTCTGAGCAGAATTCTTGCTCAAGGAAGCTCTTTTGCTTTTCTCTCTTCCCTCTTCCTTGTGCTAGCGGAAGGAAACAGGGCTGCACTGTTGCCTGGATGGGAAAACTGGTCTTGATGGTCTTATTCTGCCCTTTTCCTATGAGCTCTCTTGAATGTTGGGATGGGTTGAGCTTGGTTCCCTGGGACAGCAAGACCTGCATCACTAGCTGATATCTGTTTGAAGTGCTTGTGAAACTATTGAGTAACAAGCATACGCTCTGTCCACAGACAAACATGTGGTGGTGCCTCAGTGATGATACCCTGAGAAACAGTCTCATTGGGCTTCTAGTTCAGTATCTTCTCATAGTACATGTTAGAGTAGCCCTTTAAAAAAACAAAATCCACTTTCACTTTCTTAGGGAATTCCCAGATTTCTAGAATCAATGTCTGACACATACTTTACTTTTTCCTGGAAGTTTGCCATTTTCTGTCGCATTTCCCTTCTTTGTTTTCTAATATGACCATCAAGATGTGTGATGAGTCTTGAGTAGGCATTGACTCAGTGACAAGATAAGGAAGGGTCAATGCCCAAATGGATTTATCTCTGTGACCGTCTCTGACTTGTGGCCCTGCTCTACTTCTCTTTGGCTTTTGGGGAGGTGAAAAAATGTACCACTGAAGTGTGCCAGCAGTAAATTATTACTTGTCCCACACTGGTTTTGCTCAGTGTGCCGGAACATAGCATTATATGTTTAATAGGTAATTGAGAAAGTGATGTGGTTTCCTTGTTTTTTAACATTCTCACATTTGCAATCTTTGCTTTGCTTGCAGTCTTTGCTTAAATTATGCTTCTAACATATAGCTGTTTCTTGCAAGATGTAATTGCTTGTCTTTTTAAGGATTTCTCTTCAAAACTGTGCTGATGGATAACTTTTGAGGAAAACAAAGTATTAATTGCTCCACAAAATGTATATGCTGTTTTTACTAAAGTTTCAGCACGTGACTCATCTTCCCGCAACACGCAAAAGCTCAAGTACCACAATACTATTGTTGCAGGCTACAGTTTCTTAAAAATTATTTTTCAGTTAATTTGTGCATATTTAAATTATTTATGAGTTGAAGTAACAAGAATAATAGAAACACTTTAATGGGCACTAGCTTATCTGATAGCAAATATGAACTGATGGAGCTGAGAAGTTATGTGTGTTCTTTTCTGTCAGAGAGTTAAAAATCTGCCAGTATTACTAATGGTAAAGTGTGCGCCAACAGGATTGCTACACAGTGATAACTCCTTTCTTCTAGGACCAAAAATTCTTCCATCTCCATCCAACTTGAACTATTCATTTATCCATATCTGTACTCTGAATTGGACGTGGAACCCCCCAGAGAACATCAGCAGTAGCTGCAACCTGGAGTATTCCAGTGACATTGTCATTAATGGGGTTCCTGAGGACAGAAGAGTAAGTACATCACCTCTTTAAACTCTGTGTTTCAGTAAATGTCTTAATGTTATAAGACTCCGTGTGTGAGAGCACATACACATATATAAATACAATTTTAATATAGTATTTCATTCTTATCATGGGATCAAAACCTCAAAAATTAATCATACCAGCATATGAGATCTTCAGATCAGAAAAACCTGTCTGTTGCTCTCTGATAACTGAGTGCTGATGATAACACAAAAGTACTGTAATAATAGTGGGAAAAATCTTGTTTCAGTTTTTGCTTATGCAGCTTTCTAGAAAAAATAGATACAGGGCAGTCTACATCCTTAAGAGTTAAATGGGAGTTAGCAAAGGCTTGTCTCCTTTACTTTGAACTCAGTTTAAAGAGATGTGCAGCTTTAGCTGTGGTTTGACAGCATTGCATCTTTTGGAGGTAATGCTGAAAATTAACATTCCCACATTTGCCCTCTCCTTGCACTTGCAGTTATTTATGGGGGGTTGTGTCTTGAAGACAATATGGAGCATGTTTGTTCCCTTGAACAGAAGTCATAAACTTCTTTGTTTTGAGCTTTTGTTTTCTGTGTTAGATGGTTTGCAACCCAGATGTGGACCTTGCTGTGGATTAGCTGCTCTTTGGCCAGGGCATTGCCACGGTGTCCATTGCTATGGGCTGTAGGACAAGTATTTTTACAATTTATTGCCGGTAAGAAAATAAATCTGTAAATCCAAACCGTGGGAATTTGAAGCCTTTAGTAGGTGTCAGCTGTGAGGGAGGCGGTGCTGCTATTTCAGATATGGTTTCAATTGATAGGATGCCTCTTGAAGCAGTCCCTTGTTGTTGAGCGCTGTAACAGTCTTACAGCACAATGTTTACATCAGCATCTTCATGCTGACCACTATTTTTTCTCACAACTCCGAATATCTTGGACATGAGTAGGGATGTGGTTTGGCCACTTTGGATGGAGCATTGAGCAACCTGCTCTAGTGGAAGGCAGGAACCAACGGCGATGGAGTTGAAACTAGATGATCCTTAAGCTCCCTTCCAGCCCAAACCGTTTTATGACTCTCTGACTCTGTGGTTTTGCAAACAGCTGAGCTGATTTAAAAGGGTGATGTCTCATTTTGACACTAATGACCTCTAATAATCTTCACTGGACCTTTAGATGAGCCAGTTGAACCTGCTAACACAGAAGAAAACTATTTACCAATTTGATTGATTAACAAATTAACAAGTAGAAAGTCTCCTTGGTTAATGAGCTGAATGAGTTTGTGGAAGGGTCTAACATATAATAAGGTCATCAGCAATGAAAGAACTGAGGGTCAGCAGTTTCACAGGATAGGATGAACCCGGACTGTACATCTAGCTGCACCTTTTTGCTCAAAGAACCTGTTGGAGGTTAGGGTTATTTTTTTTCTTTATTTTTTTCCTCTCAGAGAATTTTCTCCCATTTGTTGCTAAGAGATGATACTTGTTGCTAAGACCGGTACTTAAAAGGGACATAAGAAGTGGCCAGGGTGGGGTGAAGGGTGCAGCTGGCTGCAGCCCCTTAGCAGGGGGCTTTTCTCTTGGGAAGGGCAGAGATACTTTGAGATTTTGGCTGGGGGGGTGAGGAGCTGGGCTCAGCTCTGAGCTCTCTCTAGCTCTTGGGATCGGTGGCTGTGGCTGCTGTGGAAAGAATTTGCCACCACTGAGGAGTCCCGTCTCCCAATGTTTTCTCCTACCGTGAATGAAACTCTGCTCATAAGAGCAGCTGTTGGACTGGGACCTTATTAATACCCTACCTCACTAGAAAGGACTCTCACCATCTCATCGGATGCCTCAGGGAAATCTTGGGACCCCAAGCCCCTCTCCCCTTGGAGCGAGCCTCTCCTGGCTGTGTTTGGGAGCTGGGCTGCTGCTGCCCAGCCCCGCCGT
>WEKY01026535.1:265490-285358 GCA_013390045.1 Picathartes gymnocephalus | reverse complement strand
GGGTGGGGTCTGGCCTCGCTCCCGGCCGCGGTGCGCCGTGTCTGGAGCGGAGCACGCGTTGTCAGCTGGTGAGCGCAGCGGCCTTTCAGGCGGCTCCCTAGGGAGCTGCGCGCCCGCGGTGAGCTCCATCGTCACCCCCTCCCCTCCATCATCATCATCATCGGCCTCCTCCTCCTCGGCGGCCCCCCACCCCAGCCGAACACAACAGCCAGCATTCAAGCCCCCTTCCCTCCCTCCCCTCGCACAACAGCAGCGCAGTGGCAGCCACGCCACCTCCCAGCAACCAGCAGCACGCGAGGGCACCGCCGGGGCACCTGAAAGAGTCAAAGCCAAAGAAAGGGAGACAAAGGAGGAGAAAAAGATACGCAGGAACGGCCCAGCGTGTCTGCTCCGACAGTGCGGAGAGGCAGGCGCCTACAGAGGGATGGGCGAGCCCACGCGGAGGCCGGCACGCACGGCCGCGCACACGCGTGGCTGCATGCACACACGTGCACTCGCTCACAGGGATCCGAGCCGCTGCAGCAGCGGTGCAGACACGCAGAAATCCCCCGCTCCGTGCAGGAGCAGAGGGAAGCGCCCCGGCAACTTTTCGCCCCACAGCCCCGTCCCCTCGTGGGGCACCTCCTGGCTTGTGTTTCTCTGTGCGCCCCTGACTCCCGTGGCCCCACCTCTGACACTGCCACCCACGGGCACCGATGCCGGTACCCGGCAGGAGCCGACCTTGTGTCTGGTCACCCGCTGTCGCATGTGCCCGTGACGTGCCTGTCCGGGAGAGAAAAATGAGGGGAAAGTGCCGAGGGATCGGCTTGTGCGTGGGTGAGGCAGGGACCCTGCCGGCCTGTGGGGAGCATCCTCTCCTCGGGCATGCCAGGCTGGAGCGAGGAGCTGCCGGGGCATCCTGCGGGACAAGGGGACAAGTTTTCCGCCCGTGGCCAAGTCCTTGCAACGCGGAAGGGGCTTTGCTCGGAGCTGTGTGTCCGGCGGGGCTGGGGCTGGAGCGCACGACCGGCTGCCCTCCCGGAGCCTCGGAAAGCCACATGCTGCCCTACCGCCAAGCCCTGTTAACTTCAGGCGGATTCTCTCTAAGGACGTTTTCCAGAGCTGCTGCACTCTCGGGAGTGGATGGGAGCGCGGCTCCGCGGGCTGCGCTGCACCCGTGCGATGGATGCGCTGCTCATGTGCGGTGGGTGCGCTGCCGCTGCCGCCGCTGGCCACTTCCAGGCTGCCCAGAGCGGGGCAGACAGAGAGGCCTCTTCTGAAGTGCTATCGAATGGCTCGGGATGCCTTCGGGAGCCGAGCCAAGGCGTGTCAAAGGCAGTTTGAGCGGTGAAGCATTTAAACGCTACAATGGGTGACTTTCTGGCTTGTGCTTTTCTCCCTCCCTGCTTAGGCCCGGGAGGAGGGAGCAGGCGTTTCTACTGAGCTGCTCCGGGGGTGGATGTGACACCCCAGCCCGGGGCCGCAGTCGGGCTCTTGCCCGTCGGGCAGCGGGGAGAACTCGGGTTTTCTGCCGCTCCCCGCAACTTTTCCCTCCCAGCTCGGGTTAACCGAGGCTGCTCGGGATGGGGGGGTGCCGGCCCGTCGCACCCGCTGCAGCACGGAGTGTAGCTGGGACTTGAGATGGGAGTTTGTGCAGAGCGGGAATGGGCTCTCAGTAGTGCTGACAGGGAACGCAAGATTTAGCGGTGGCACAGAAAATCCCCTCCGTTTCTGAAAAGATTCCTTTTTGTATTTCATCCCGGTTTTTCCCCCGTTTGTTTTGTTGTTGATTTTGGGTTTCTTTTTCTTCCCCTTCTTCCCCTGCTCTCCCCTCATCTTTCATCCGATCTCATCTTTCTTTCCCGGTGTCTTGCGGCGGCTACCCGCTTTCCCCCGCTCAACAGCGAGGCGCGCTGCCGCCGCCGGCTGCCCCGGCGAGAGGCGGGCGGCGGGGGGGGCCCCCCCCGGGCGGGCGGCGGCGTGCACCCGCCGCGGGCGAGCGGGGCTGCAGCACTTTTGTGGGGCGGTTAATCAATGGCACATCAGCGAGACAGCGCATCAGCCCATCTGCTTGATATATATTCAGAAGGGTTCCAGCCCTTTTGAAGTCTAATTTCTTCCCCGGGAGAACGCGCCGGGTAATTTACCATCATTTCCCAGGCAGGGCGGCCAGCGTGTTAACCCTTTCCCCAAGCGCTGCCGCCGCTGGTTTTCCTCCCGAGCGAGCAGCTTTGAATGCCTCAGCGCCTCGCCACAAACTTGTAAAAGTGCCTCTTTAATGGTACGTGACTCGCTGAAACAGGACACCCGGCCCACCGGCACGGTAAACCCCTCTCTGGCTTGTCAGATTGGTGTTTAATAGTCCTGTTCGGGACAAGCAAATCCCTCGACCCTACTGGGTCAGCTCGTATCATTTCAGCTCCAACCACCCACTGATATTTTTGTGTTTCAACATCTTTGGCCTTGGGGGGTTTTTTTGGTTCCCATCCGATGCTCAGAAACGCAGTTTTATTCAGAGGCAGGAGCAAGGATGGGGAGCGAGCAGCGCATCACGTACGGGCTGTGGTGCAACACTGCGCTGCGCTGCAAAATCCTCGGGCTCAGAGAGTGGCAGAGCCAGGCAGGTGCAGGGGACGGGAGGGACACCACGTCGCCCCTCGGCCTGCGGGACCCTGGCACGCCAGGGGGACGAGCAGGCAGCGCGGGACCCGTCATCGCTACTGGGAAGGTGTCCCGTCCCTCTACCCCGTCCGGGGAGGATGCTGAGCCTGCACCCAGCACCCCGGCACATCTGGGATGCGCCCCGCAACGAGCCAGCGGAACTTTCGGAGTTCCGTCCCCCAGCAGGGGGAAAGCGTTTGACTCTGCAAGTTTCTGAGTTTTTATTTGTTTTCTCTGCTCCCTTCCTCCCGCAAGGGCTCTGCCAAGCCGGGAGACGCCTGGACCGTCGACGTGCACTGAGTGAACTCTGGTTCAGGGGACAGGTTGAATAAGCCCGAGACGGTTGGGCAACATCACCTGCTCCCCATAAATCCCGAAAGCAAAACCTGGGGACCGGCCGGAGCCGCCTCCGTGTCCTCAGTCCCCACCTGCACCTCGCTTATCTACAGTCAACATTTTTATCCTGCCCGAGAAAGGTTCCTGCTCGCTCCCGGCTCCGGGGTGGCATCCGCGACCAGCAGATACACCCCGGCCCCCCACCGCTCCCCCGACAGTCGGCGGGCACCGGCTCCCCCTTCTTCCCCACAGCTCGAGCCGCCCTCGCTTCTCCTGGGAGTGCTGAGAGGAGATCGGCTTTTTTATTTATTTATTCATTTATTAAATCCACCAGCCCAGCTTCTGAAAGAGCCATGCATGACAATGTCTCCTGCAGCATCTCCTCTCCGAAGTCTGCTTCAAAACAGGAGGAGGGTGGTGCATTTATTTATTGGGGTTTTTTTAACACAGAAGAATAGTCCTGCCTAAACGTTTTGTGGCTGGAGAGGCTGGGAGAAGCCTTGCTGTTGGTTTCCACTGGAGAGGGAATGGACTGTGCACAGGGTCAGAGCAAAGCGGGGCGGCAGAGGAAGCAGGGATCCCTGCCAGAGCTGGCTGTGGGCTCCTTCGTACTCCATTTCGGAAAGCAATGGTTGGGGGCTAAGTACTTCCATACAGCTTGTCTGACTTGGATTTCAGTTGCTGTGGGTGAAAGTATCACTTCAGTTTTTGCTTTGTATTAGCCACAGATTATATTATTTTATTTTTCTCATGCCAGTACTAATGCTGAACTTAGGGCCAGTGTTACAGGAAGGTCCCCCAAAATGCTGACTGTCAACAAGCTGTGATGATTTGTGGTGGGACTGCATAACCGTCTTACAGAAACAGCACAGCTGAGAGCCTGGCTAAGGCTCATTAGGGACTACTTATAGTTCTCAGTCCCTAACCTGCTCCTCAGTGTCCTGAGGAGGAATTGTCCTATCTGTGTAGAAGGACATGAGGCCCAGAAGTGTTAAGTGACTTGCTGTGGACAACAGGAGCCCAAGGCCAAAGGTAGGGCATGAGGATGTGTGCCACCACTTTCTCACACAACACACTTTATTCCAGTTGCTTCAGAAGTATTTCCAGTTGCATGACCTTGCTCAAAGCAAAGGACATTCGGCCAGGGACTGGCTTTACACCTCCAGATATGTTTCACCATGGTTTTTGACAGGGTCATCCTTTCCCGATGCCTCAGGAAGCAGCATGCAGAGCAGTCTGTGTTGCCCCAGCTGTAGCCTGTTTAGGGTGGGTCAAGAGGGAGGGAGAGGTGAAATTTTCTGATATAGGATAAAGCTGAGCATTATTTTGGGAAGGTTGGTGATTGGATGGAGGCTTCTCCAAGCAAAATGGTTCTCCTGCTTCAAAGGTTGTTCCCTCATTACGTTTGAATCTGTGTAATTTGCTCCTTGCTGGAGTTTCCTCAGCGGGATAGATGAGAACATGGCTCTGAGGTAGTTTTCCAGGGCATGTGGGACTCTAAGGCACAGTCTGATGTGCAGAACGTGCAGTAACTACCAGCCTCAGTCACCTCCAAGGTATGAAGAATATCTCTTATTTTTCTGAAATTAGCTGTGCTGCAATGTTTGTAGTGGAGATATGATAAATACAACCTGAATTGCATGGTTATTTTTCATTGCTGATCAGAATGTCTTGCAAAAATACTCTCACAGCAAATTTTTGTATGGTTCATCTCTGGTTGTGGAAAGACTTGTGGATTACATCAATTATGCTGCTATTACTTGGCTATCAAGGCATTCAGTTAACCCTTTTCCCTGCTCTACAGTTTGGTGGCTTCCTCTTTGCATTGCAGAATATCTTGAGTGCTTTTTCTTTAAGAAGGCTTGAAATACAGAAGGCTGGTTCTGTGAGGGTGACAAGCTCTGAACTGCTGTTGGATTCCTAGTGTATTCCCGTTGGGAAAGAGTGAAAGTTTGGGAGCATTGCTGGCTGTAATTTTGGGCTGACCTCATTGCTGACTCCCTCAGGGGAACTGCAGTGAGCAGTGTTCAAAGCTGAGGGTGAAGGAGTGAGGCATCTTTTGAGGAAAGGCAGTTATATTTTATATCATTTACTAATTCTGCAAAGGCCACGAGGTGTCTTTGCAGTGAAACCCCTTTTCAGCTGCACTCTTCTAGGGATGCAGAGGTTCTGTGATGTCGTTTTACTGGAATTTTCTCAACCTTGGGCTGCCCCACCAGGGGCTGGGGCACAGTCCCGTGTAGCTGAAGCAGCTGGGAGGTTCTGGCAGTGTGCTGGAAGTTCCTTATTCTGCCACACACCTGCCTGTGTCAGAAGATCCATTTCAACTTTTCTGTTGCCTGAAAAAAATTAAGAATATATTCTAATTTTTTTTTCCTTTTATTTCTGTCAAAAATATCAAACTACTTCTTGCCAGCCTCTCCTGTTTGTCCTGATGTCCAGTCTGTAGATATTACATCTGCCATGTTTACTGCTATCAAATAAAATTCATACTTTGTGAATGGCTATAGATCAGTAACTGGTCTGTGGTGGAGCCCAGGGCATTTTTATTAGGAGACCTCTGCAACTGTTGGAGAACTGAGCCATCAGCCTTTGGAAAATATGGATTCCATGAGGAAGAAAGTTCCCTTCTGGTTTTAATTTTTTTTCCTCATATAAAGTTAATATTTTATTATTATGCCTAGAGGAAAAAAAACCCAGAAAAAAATGGTGTGTTCAGTTTCTGTGATTCTACTACAGTACCAAAATCAATACATTTAATCAGCTAAAAATCAATCTAAATAATAGAAAATATAGCATTGCAAGTTTTCCTAATTTCTGCTATTTTCATCTAACTACTTTCTTTGACAATTCTTGCATTACACTTTTTGTTTTCCCCTTCATGCATTTTGAGGTTTGAAAACAAATGGCTGAATTACTCTATGAGTTCTAATACCCTCACTGAAAGAGAATATCCTAAAATTCTTATCAAATATTACTGGCAATTATGTCAGGCCCCTGATTTTTAAAAGGAATTTTTTTTTTAATACAGCGGTAAGAATTTTTGAGTGGCAGTTTAACATTAAGCTTTTAGAACATAGTACTGGCTAAGAGAGGAGTGTGACAGATTTCCATCAGTAGAAACCTTCTCTGCATTCAGGAAGGTCTCACCTCTTTGGAGGAAGGAATTACCACCTTTAGTATTGTGGTATGAAGTGAAATGTGATCTAAGTTGGATGATGGAAGTAGTTTAACTTGAAGAATAGACCATAGGAAAGCTGACCAGAGGTTTCCCAAATGGAAAAGATGAGAGAAACAACAAAGCCAGGAGATAGTTAGTTACCATATTATGTATATATTTGGGGCTATATTCATGCACAGAACTGGCCAGGTTGCTTGGGAGAAACAGCTTCTTTCTTTGTCTATGGAAAGACCAAGAAATCTGATGAGACATCAAAAGAAACGTGAGAGCGTTGCTTAAATCTGCCTGTGCTGGCCATTATACACATTTCATGAGTACGGAGTCAATGATGAAGAGGAGATGTGCTAACAGCAAATGTCAGGACCTGCTTTGCAGGGGCTGCCCCTCTGAATACCTACAGGCCCTCTTGTGCAGGAGTTATTCCTGTCTGATCTGATAACAGCTGGCAAACCATGGAAACATGGAATGGTTTGGGTGGGAAGGCACCTTAAAGATCACCTATCTCCATCTCACCTCCCACAGGCAGGGACACCAATGCTCATTCTGTGGGCAGATCCAAAGGCTTATTTTCACTTTGTCCCTCCATACTGGGCACTGGTGAGGCCACACCTCAAGAGCTGTGTCCAGTTCTGGGCCCCTCACTACAAGAAGGACTTTGAGGGGCTGGAGTGTGTCCAGAGAAGGGCAATGCAGCTGGGGAAGGGTCTGGAGAATAAATCTGTGGTGGTTGCCAGGAGCTACTGTTCTAACTTGCATAGTAATATTTTAGAATTTTGGAAACTGAGACCACATCTCTTGTGGGATACTTTTGTGTTGCCACAGATTTTACTGGTAAACACTGTCTTTTAATATATGTGCAATGGAGTTCTGTCAAGTTGCACCTACGTGGAAAAGTATTTGTACTTGTGAAAACAAGCAAATAATTATTAAAAAAGTATATCCAAAGCCAAAATTTACCTTCCTTACCCCCGCTTTTCCATTAATATAGGTAGCTTATCAGCAGCCATGACCATGAATAGTTTCCTGGTTGTTACCACAGAGGCAGTGACACATCTCAGTCACCACGGCCCAGTATGTATTTTTGTACAGCCGTACCACCATACATCATTTTCCCTTAAGAAACAGTGAACTTTGTAACATTCCAGAGCATGGATACGTTTTTTAAGAGCACAACTATTTTGAAGCCCTCTTGTACTCAGCCAGCCCTGGGGACCACAAAATCGAGAGTGTAGATATTCAGTGTTCCATTCAATACTGTCAACCAGATCACCAGCCTGATTTAGAAGACTATTTTTAATTTTTTCATGGAAAGTTCAGTGTTTCTATAAAACTCTCATTTAGCCAGAATATAATACTCAACCAGTTGTGTTCTCAGGGCATTTCATAAGCTTTACAAACTCCACACTATACTGAAGAGAGTAGCATTTTCAAAAGTTCTGACAGCATTTACAATGTATTCTTGATGTTCAAACACCAGCAGATGAATTCACATCATTAATTAGGAGCATTCTCAGGAAATATCAAAAAAGTCTATTGAAACTCTATCTATGATAAATAGAAGCATGATAATATCTTATTATCCAGCTAAATACATTCAGAATTTTTCACTCCATGAAGGATATAAATAGCGTCATGAAATAACATCCTCAGCCATGTGCTTGGTTTCAAGTACCTTGCTAATTACAGGTTTATGACAACTGAGTATAACAGTTTTTCTTTTGAAATTAATTCCTTTTTTTTTTTTTTAACTGAAGTTGGGCTTTTAAATCAAATTAGGGAATTGGGATATTTTCTATTAGTTCTCTAAACTTTTTTCTAAGTTTCTTCTCTCCTCTCAAACACTTAACCCTATGCTTACATGGAATCACATCCCTTTCTCCCTGCTATATACTGCAGTGTCCAAATTCAGATTTCCATCCTTTAGGAGTAATGGGCTACAAAATCCATAATAGGAAATTCCTGTGCTGAGTATAGTGTACACTCGAAAGGAAAATCCATCAGGGTTCATATTTCCCCTTAGGCAGGAAGAGCAGTTTGTCCAAAACAAGAAGTTTTTAACCACAAAGCTTTTGTGTTGTACATAGTAGGACACTGTTACGTTTTTAAAAAATAGCCTTTGAAGTTGCCCATGAGCTGCTGCCTTGATTAATTTAAAATTTTAGCTTTACGCACCCTGCAATAAACTCTTTTATTAACTTTTTATTGCAACTGAACTTCACGGCTTGGCGCTCGGAGGCAGGTGTTCCGAAGGATGCCCTGAATCAACACAGCCTAAGCCAGACACCGCCATAAAACCGCGTGAGGCGGAGCTGATAAACCCGTGTGTGAGCCGCTCCCGGCACGGGGAGCCTGGCTGGAACTCCGGCACGGAGCATCTCGCCCCGTGGGGCCGGCATCGCCGGGCGGCTCCTCCTGCGGGCGGAGCCGGGCGGGCGGCGGGCTCTGTCCATGGTAGCTGCGTCCTCCCGGGCGGCTCCAAGCTCTGCCACAGACCCTCGGGGGCTTGTGGTCTCTTTTCCCTTCTTTCTCAGGTGGTTGTTTTGGTGGGTTTTTTTGTTTGTTTTTTGGGGTTTTTTTGTTTGTTTTATTTTGTTTTGGTGAGGTTTTTTTGTGTCTGTGTGGGTTTTTTTCCCCTTTCCCCCCTCCTTAGTGTAGTCTCTTCCTGCCAATTGACTCTACAAGAAAACAAAACAAAAACAACCCAGAAACGAAAACAGCCCTATCAAACACCTCAGTGCAAACTTTCTCCCTGCCCTGTTAATTGCAGTGTGTGTTTTTAATATATCATCCTTAGCTAAAAGTCTTCAAAGTGTTGTATGAAGCATGGAAGCTTGGCTTGTTACACCTGTGACACATTGGTAATTTCTTCTTTTCTCTAAACATTTTTGTTGTGATATAACTGAAATAAGACGATATTGTTCCACTCTGTGTTTTGATTTATGAGGTTTATTATGAAACAAAATATTGGGAAAAATGGTCAGAATGAAATCTAAGAAGCTCTTGGAAAAGCTGTGCTAAGAATCAATCTAAAGTCATACAGCCATAGAATCATTGAGTTTGGAAAAGGCCTCTAAGGTCACCAAGTCCGGCTGTCAACCCAGCACCACCACCATGTTCACCACTAAGCCATGTCCTCAAGTGTTATATCCACATATTTTTTGAACACTGCCAGGGGTGGCGACTCCACCACTTCCCTGTGCACTCTATACTTGACAGCTATTGCTGTAAAGATAGAGTATGCATTTGGCCGACGCAAAGTAACATTTATTTTTTTTTCAAGATATCAACCATAATTTTTGCATAATCTGGTCTTTCTCTTTCAAGCTCTCAACATTTGAAATCTTGCTCTTTTAGAAACTTATTTATTAGCTTGGTTTATCACAAGGAAGCAATCTCTCTCCGGAGCTCACAGTCTCTGATCCTTCTGTGTTTACACAGCCCAATTGGATTTATATTGGCAGGAGCCTCTCCCTGAATTGCCTCTGTGTAGGGAGAATGCCAATAGTTTGTGACTGGCAGGCAAAGATCCGTTTCCTTCTGAGCTGACTCTACCCCCAGGATGTTCATCTGTCCTCTGCTGCAGCAGAGCCTCCATCCCAGAGAGACCAGAAGGAAACAAGATGAAAATCTGCACAGGCCAGGTGTACTTTCTCTGGGGGTGGGGGAAGTGAGAGAGAAACATGGAGGCTTATCACTGGTGGAAATAAAACCACTGACAAAATATAACAAAAACAAGAATAAAAAAATCCCAAACATTCCTGCATCCCTGTAATCCATTAGAATTTGCAATTATATTCCAAAGCAGCATATTGATAAAGTTAGATTGTCTTGCATGAGAGCTTAGTTTTGATACAGTGATAGAAAGAAATACTCATAGTATGAAAATAATCCCAACCAACACAACCCAAACAAACAAAAAACCCAAAACAAAACCTAGAAGGCATGGCATTTGAAAGTAGGTATTTCATTTCTGTGAAAGAAAAAATGGCAGAAGTGTGAGTCTTGAATCCACAGGGAAACAAGGACTTTTCTTCTTTCTAAGAGCTGTAGTTCAAATTTTCTTCTCTTGCCTCAAACCACTAGAGGAATTGAAAGCTGTGGGAGGATCCTTGTTTATCTTTCTCTGCTTTGCTTAGGCATGGCTCAAAATGGAATCTGAGTATATTTTTTTCATTGTTTGTACTATGATAAGATCCTCAGTGAGCAGGTGAGTGCTGGAACGACAAGGGTGTAGCTCTTTATTACTGTAAGTCATCTTTATGCTCATAAATAAGCCTTTGGAATTGAATGGGATTGCTCAACTGTGCAAGAGTGCACAGGATGTGCCCATAAACCAAACTAAAACAGGCTATCCAAGGTAATTTAAACAAGGGTCCCAGGCATGAAGTGAAAGCACTCATTGTTGATGTTGTAAAACAATACTAAAACACTCTTATCATGTTCTGTGTTGGTGCTTCACGTTTTGCTGCATAATTCCAGCTTTGGTGGTTTCACATGGGCATCTTTAGGGCCTAGAAAGCCCTTCTTACACAAGCACAGCTGGAATCCCATGGGTTTCTCATTTAGGACTCTGTGATCACTCAGATGAGGGTGGTAAGCCCTGGCTTTGAATGTCTGGGAATCATTTGTGCACTCCAAGTATTACTGTATCCCAAGGCAGTTGGAGCAGGTGAAAGTGATGGGATCAGTACCTCAAGGTTCTCTTTCACCCTTCACAAAACCCAACTCGTAGTGTGTTCTGGGAGAACCTTGTAAAAGTTAATGTTTTCCATTTAGGTTCTAAAAACTGGGTGATTTTCTAAGTCATAAAACACATGAAGAAATATATCCCTTAGCAGATACTTACCTAAGTATCAGAGTACTCTATTTCTGGGAACATTTCTGTTGTTTGGATCATGTGGAACAGATCCCTGCTTAAAAAAAGAGATAATCAAATAGGAAAGTTAACTCCTTCCCTTAAAGCGTATTTAATTCCTATTTCTGTAGCAGACCCAACTGCTAAATGGCCAGCACAGAAATTTCTTCTGTCCCAGGAACTGTCCCCTGAGAGGGCTGCTACTCCAGCTCAGTGTGAAACTCCTACCCGAGGGCCCAAAACAATGGTGTTTGTAGTGCATGTCTGCCCTCTCCTACACAGCCATAAGGGCCGTTTCAAAAGCCTCCTACATGAATGAACACCTATTCACTTAGCAGATGGGGATGCAGGAGGGCAGGCAGAGCCTGGCATGTGGTACTGAGCCCAGCCCATCCCTGGGCCTGTTTTCAAAATTCAGGTAGCTGCACGTGTTGTTTTCCAGTCTGAAAAGGGGCAGTAAGTGGTTGCTAAGAAAAGGCTTTAAATTGGATAACTGGAGAGCAGCTTCGTGTGGGACTGATAGGCCTGAAATGTTTAGTCCTGCTTATAACAAAGAGGTACAGTGTGGCAATGGAAACATCAGTGAAACACCTAAATATTTTTCCAGTGTGGTAGGCTGGTGTTCAGATTGCTTTGCATTTTGGCTCTGATTTTATCCAGGTTGTGGTTTTCTTGGAGTGAGTTCTGTTCCCTTTCAAAATGATGAGAACAAGGCTTTCTGAGCGGGCAATAAAAGCTGAGTACACACGACTGAGTGTGTGCTCGACTGCCTTACCAACGTCTCTTGGCCAGGTGGCATAAAGCCATGTGAGCACAGCATAAATGTGTCTTGTTGCATTTCAGTGCTAATATAAATTGTATTTTGTGGCTGGAATAAAACACACAGAAAGAATTTGCTTTTGAACCTTTGTGCAAAATTTTTATCACAGTAAGAAAAGATAACAATTACTTAATTCCTTAATAGGTTCCTTTCATTTCTCAGATACTTTGGCAAAAGTGTGACTACAAAAAAAAGGTCTAAACTCTTCATGCAATATACAGGTGTATATAATTTTCTAAAATGTCTTTATTTTTCTGGTCTTGTTAGTGGAAATTATTTAACTGCTGAGTGTAAGCATCCTTTTATAAAATCTTCTCTTGAAGATTAGAGTATTAGATTTCTTAGAAGGTGTTTTGTCAGTATTTAAATTTTTAATGCAAACAATATAAATGTTTAGCTCTTGAATTTAATTGGTAATTAGGCAGCCATACATTTTCTTATTACAAGATCTTCCTACAGAAATACTTTGATTCTTTGATAGGTTAAGAAATGTATTACTCTGATTTAAGATATAACCATGATGATACCATTACTACTTGCTTTTTCCCCCGCAAATCTCTCTCATGCTTCTCCAAATTTTTCTTGAGCATCTGGACTGGAGCAGAGAAATAGTGCTTGGACTAGACTGGAATAATGTTGCTTATTCTGAAATCCTGCTAAAAGCTTCCTTCCCAGCCCTTCATCTCATGTAGTACTTTCATAGTTCCCTCATTCCAGCTATCTCATCCTAAGTTTTCATGTGTTTCTTGATACATTCAGTACAAAAATGTTCAGACTTTCTTCATCTGCTGTATACCTATGCCATCTTTTATTTACCCCTTTCATTTACCTGTGACTGTAGGAAGCTTTCTGTCTTCTTCCTGTTATTTTCCTTCCAACAGTCCCACCAAATTGCTTTGAAATTTCCTTGTATTTCATAGCACTTGTCATCCTAAAACTGCAAGTCCTACTATGTGCTTAGATGGACCATACCTAAGTATCCTGCTGAGCTACATTTGGAATTAACATTCCTACTTTAGATGTGGAAGATCTGATTCAGAGCTGCTTTTCTAAGCTCTGTCATATAGTCAGGAATAAACCAATACCTCTGGGCTTGTAGATGAACATACATGCTGGTTTCTGAAAGTAGAAATGATAAGAAATTGATATTCCCTCCTAAGGAGACACCAGGAATGGTATTTTGGCTGATGATATCCTGAACATAATTCCAATTGTTCATGTCCCACTCACTACTCTTACCTTCTACCATCTTGCCCTGGTAACCTCTTCAAGTGCCCCTCTGTCTAATATCTAATTTTAAAGAAGTAAATTTTCAGGTTGGTCTAATTAAATAATTTGGTGGGGGAAAAAATGTTGCTTTGTAGTGTGTTTTGAAAACTGTTCTGCAGAACATCTTTCAGGCTTAAGCAATATTTCTTGAGATGTAGGTAGGTTGTGTCTCTGACAAAGGTTCTGAGGCTTGAAGGTCTTCTGCCCTTCAGAATTCAGCTGTGACCAGCAGAGACTCAGACTTTCCAGTGTGATTGGTTCTGGGGGATGCCACCAATGCCAGGATCATCATTAACCTGGGACAGTGGAAGTCCCTGAAATCCCCCAATGGATTGTCTGGGGTTTGTGAGGGATTATCTTCAGGGATCCTGAAAAAACAAAAGGTTTGAAGCAGTGTCAGTGTCTGGACCCAGCATGATGTGCGCAGAGCCCAGGACTTTACAGGCAGCTTTTGTCAGAAACTCATTTCTCTCATTGCATAGGCATCCTGCAAAATAGATTTAATTTGAGAAATTTGGAGGTAGCATTTTGAAAATCATGTCCCTCTCTGAATTTCCAGTGAATGGATGCTGGAACAAAATCAAGTCTCAAAGCAATCATCTTCCAGCCAACTGGATGGATGTCCTTCTCTCAAAAGGCAGAGGATTTGCCACCAACTCATTGTGTTGGTAAAAGTGCTGCTAATGCCCAGAAATCTGATTCTGCCCTCTGCTAAGGCCATCACAGATGATCAGGCTCCAAATTAATTGGAATTGAGAGAGTCTTCCTTTTTTTATTTGTTAGCAGGCATGAATTTGGTTTTCCCATGAAGAACTGTAAACTCTGCCACATTTACAATTTATGTGCATTTTAATAACTCTTAAGTTTGCTTTTTGCATTTTACCTATTCATTTTATCATCATGTTCTTTTTGGCAGTAAGTATGTGATGCATTTAATTATAAGCATGTTAACAATTTTAACAGGCTTTATAGTTGTTTGCAGGAAATGTATCCTTGGGAGAACTGTAAACGTTTGTTGTCTTAACTTTTTGACCCACCAACAAAACCAATGACATTTGCTTTTTTTCTTCTGGTTCATAAACTCCCAGATAAATGGGTATTGAGTGGGAAAAATATGAAACTCATCAGCACTGCTCTGTAAAAAAAAGCCCCCTTCAGCAGGTTTAAACTAGACTGATGTGCACTCATTGCTAGCACAGGTATCTGAATGCTCCTGGTTACAAAGTTTGGCTGCCTCTAATGGCAAAAGAAATGTATGCTTCAGCTTGAAGAGGAAAAACAGGTGCCAAATGTTTGAGTTTCACGGCATGCCTAGTCTGGATCACGTGAACCTCTTTTTTTTATTATTTATTCTAGTTCACTCTTCACCTCCAATTTGGGCAGCTTCAGCTTCCTTGTGCAGGTGTTGAGGGACACATCTGGGCCAGCCGAGCACCTGCACCGTCATGCCCATGTGTGACTCTAGCAAAATGCTGCTAGAGCAAAGTAATGGAAGCAAGAAGACAGGTCTCAGTTTAGATGCTGAGCTGGTAAATCAAATTAAAAATGAGTCTTCAGAAGTCAGGGCCATCACAGGAAAGTCAAATGGAGCATCCCCTGAGCCAGCTTTTGTCGCTGTGCAGGGAAGCGGAAGCTCATCCCCGCATGGAGGGCTGTGCGTGCCCATGAGATGGCTCTGCTTCATAGACTTTGTGAGTTGTCACTTGCTGCTTGGGGCAAAGATCACGTTTTGGAGTTTGTGCCTTGACTGACAAAATATGATAATATGAGTAATAAGTGGATGTGAGTGTTTTTCTGAGCCATGAGAGCTGGATAATTCAAGTGGCATTTGTGGGTGCTGAGAAGTTGCCCTGAAGGACAGGGCTGATGTAGGCTGGGGCTGGAAAATGGGAGAAGAGCTTCAGAAAGTGGACAAGGTATTTGCAGTGATTTTTCTTGCTGTTTTAGGACTGTGCGTTTTTTATTTGCTTCACAAAGTAAGTCTAGATATATTTCATTTTGCTGTATAAAAAATGACCTACAAATAGGTAGGTCTTGCAGCTCAGGTTAACGTGAGCCTTCAACTTGTTACACTTTTATTTGTTCCCATTTCTCTTCTTCAAACATGTAAGTGATATCACGTTCTGTAAACTAAGCTGCTGGAATAAACCAGAAAATGGCATAGAGCAAGCAGGAGAAATAGGGTGGGAGGGATTTGGCTGCAGGTTATCAACCATTAATTATTCATTTTGTAAACAATGGGGGTGTGTAGAAGCAGCCAGGGCAGGTAGGTAGACGATTATGTTGTAAGATAACAGAGATAGGGGAAAATAAGGAAAAAATCCTGAGCAAACAAAACTGAATGTTATTCATAACTGTCATAAGCCTTCCTATACCATAAAAGAAAACACCAGTGAATTATTAATCACTTCCATTAACGTCATTGTGCCAGTGTTTGACGACAGAGTAGGATATGATGGATATGTCTTCAAAAGACAGAGTTTTACAAAACTTCACTAGAAAAGAGGTAACTTAGCAAGAATAGTTGCAAGCACTTTTTTAACCTCGAGTTTGAGTTAAAAACATGTCACAAATCTCAGAGGACGTTAAGACAAAAAAATGCCTAGTATTTTTCTCTTCTTTTTAATGTCTGAGTTTGGCAAAAGGAGGAAGTAGTGAGTTGAAAGACAGATGTGGTCATATGAGTTTGTATTCCTTGTGTTTTCCCTCCAGTGTGTCTGAGACTACTTATATGTTGTCAGTAGCTTGTGCACACAGCACTCTTTTGTGGCATCCTAACAGTGAGTACTCATGCAGAAATTATTATGTTGGCGTGCTCTCAGAAAAAGGGAATTGGAAAAGCAAGAAACACGTGTGTAAAAATAGCATTATATCTGCACAATCTACTCTTTTAGCCTAAAACCTCTTATCTAAACTCTCCAAGCAAGCATGTGATTACACCTTATTATTTTATTAAAGTGCTGTTTAATAAAAGCCCAGGTCTGTTTTTGCAGGAGAAAGTAATTGCCATAAATGCTGTGGAGCAGCACTTGTTGCCTGTATGCACTACAAGTGAGGTCCTTTCCAGGAATCTGCACTCATGCACAATTTAACCTTTAGGGAGGTTACATCTGGGGTGCCTTTAGGGCTGCTGTTGTACGTGGTGTCCAGGCTTGGCTGAGGTGGATCCAAGGGCTGTCCAGCCTGGCAGTGCTGCTGCCTGCCTGGGAGGCAGGGGAGCCCTCTGACTTCAGCCCCAGCTGGGCACCCACATTTGCTTCCCAGGAAAAAGGTTAAGGGCAAGGGAGGCAGTGCTGCTTATCCTGCTGTGGAGCTGGGTTGTTCTGCATGCAGCATGCTCAGGTCCTGTGTTTTATATTGTTACTGAAATCTGCTGATTGCTGTGTGCCCAGTCCTCTTTTCTCTGAATTCTGCTTCCCCAGGCATCAGGAAGCTGCAAATCCTTTTTCCTGGGTCCCTCTTGTCTCATATGTCAGTCTCTGCAAGGAATTAGTGTGGAAAGAATGGTGGAAGTGTCCCTTCCACCCTGGCTCCCACCATCTCACAGAGAAGGCTCTGCTCAGCATCTGTACTGATGGCAAGTGTAAGGTTTTGTCACAGCAAGAGCTAGCACATAAAATGCCTTCAAGACTTACCTTGTTCTCCCAGGAGGGCTTGGCTTTCTGGACTGTGAGTGCACATGGCTGGACATGATCCAGCCTCTCATCCAGCTGCACCCTCAAGTCCTTCTCAGCAGGGCTGCTCTGATCTGTTCACCCCCCAGCCTGTGCTGCTATTTGGGGTTGCCCTGACCCAGGTGCAGCACCTTGCATTTGGTCTTGTTTAACCTCATGATATTCCCAGGGACCCACTTCTCAAGTTTGTCCAGGTCCCTCTGGATGGCATCCCATCCTTCAGTTGTGGCAACTGCACCACCCAGCTTGGGGTCATCTGGAAATTAGCTGAGGGTTCACTGGACCCCTCTGTCTATGTCATTAATGAAGATATTAAATAACAATTCTCCCAATATGGACCCCTAAGGGACACCACTTGTCCCTGATGCCCATCGGGATCCTGAGCCATTGACCACTACTCTCTGGATGTGACTGTCCAACCAAGTTCTTATCCACTTAACAATCCACTCATTAACCCCATTGCTCTCCAGTTTAGAGGAGGATGTTGTGGGGGACCCTGTAAAAGGCTTTACAGAAGTCCTGATAAATTACGTCTGTAGCCCTTCTCTTGTCCACTAATGCAGCCACTCCATTGTGGAAGGCCACTGGTTTTGTCAGGCAAGACTCACCCTTGGTGAAGGTGTGCTGGCTGTCCCAAATCACCTCCCTGTTCTCCATATGCCTCAACATACTCCTAAGGAGTATTTCTTCCATGATATCCTCAGGCACAGAGATGAGGCTGACAAGGGTGGTAGTTCCCAGGCTCCATCTTTTTATCCTGTTTTAAGATGAGTAAAATGTTTCCCTTTTCCCAGTTACCTGTGACTTCCCCTGACTGCCATGACTTTTCAAATATCATGAGGCGAGTGGCTTAGCAAGTACATCAGCCAAATCCCTCAGGGCTCTGGGATGCATCCCATCGAGGCCCACAGATGTGTGTACATTCAGGTTCCTCAAGTGGTCCTGATCCTGGTCTTTACATACATGGGGAGAGATTTTTCTCCCCACATCCCCATTCTGCTGTCCATCCACTCAAGGTGTGGGAAGAGAAGCTGCCATTGAAGACCTGGAAAAAAGATTGTTGAGTATCTCAACCTTCCCCTCATCCATTGTTACCAGTTTTCCACCATTGAGTGTCAGGGGGGTTGTGCCTTCTTTGACCTTCCTCTTCTGGTTAAATCTGGTTATATCCCTATACAGCCTCTCTCTGCTTGATCTACCACTCTTATTTTTGCTTTTCCACACAAATCCTCAAGTACAGAGTATGCAGGCAAGAAGCAAAGGTCTTGGGTGACAACATGGCAGGCTGAAAGGGGAAGGGCTGTTCCTCACCTCCCTGAACCCGTGGTCTCTTAATGAACAGAGCCATGTGCTGTGGTTTTATTGCTTCCATGGCCCATCTCTAGGGTTTTGGATGTTGGAAAGCAGGGACAGGTTTGCACGGTGACCCTCAGTAACTGCTGGGGGTGTGTGTCCCCTCACACCTGCGGGGCAAAAGCACATAGAGGAAGGTTGAGCCAAATTACAAAGCTGATTTTACCAGGCCACTCTGCTTTCCACTGTTTTGCTTGCTCTCTTAAAGCAAATAACACCTTTAATAGGCACCAAATTTACCTCTGAAATAGTTTGACAAATTAAGGTGTATGCTACCACTCATAAATGACATCTAATGTGAGATAACAAGGATTTAACTGCTGAGAAAGGCACAAATTGCTTCTACACCCCAATCTTCTTAGCAGCTTAGCAGTTTTCAGCATCCACTTCTCCTATGTGCATCTATAATCAATTTTCTGTTCTTTTATAGCTCCTTAGTTGTCACACTATATTTATCTTACTGTTAAATTAAAAGGTGGAAAGAGGACAGAGTTTAATGTTTATTTTTGCATCTGTATCCCAGTACAAGTTTGTTACAGGCACGTTTTCTACCTCCCAGCAGTGGTAGCTCAGTGCTAGGAGAAAGGGAGAGTGGATAATGTGACACGCATTTTACTTTCAGCAAGCTTGTTATACCAGCTCTGAATTTTTCATGAAGGCTTCAGTAACCTGTAGCCGAAGCTCGGGGGGTTTCCACCACAAAGAGGTGGATCGGCTTAGCTCTCACTTCCCATCTGGCACAGGGTGACAGGGACAGTCGGGGGCTGAAGGAAACCTGAAGAAGAAAAAAGTTCATGTGGGACATCCATTGTGATGCATGAAAAGCTAAACATGTGCCTCTTGTGGGGACGCAGCTTTGAAACACTTACTTATCTCTGGCTTCAGATTATATTTAGTCAGAGTGTTTTACTTCAGTCACCAGCACAGCTGTCCTGTCTGTAAATAATACTACAGATAGATTCCATCAAACCTTTATTTTGCCAAGGCTGCACTTTCAGCATCTCTGGACAGCTTGTGCCACAAATTCTGTGCCTGCTCCTTAGCTAAAGTGAGGTTTTAGTGAGTTAGTGTCACAAAAGAATTGTTTTTTCATTTATTGGCTTGGGGTTTTTTTTAATAATAAGTAGTAAAACCTGGCCCAATGGAAGTGTTTTTTGTTTTTTTTTTTTTGTTTTTTGGTTTTTTTTAAGTTAAAAGCAACCCAAAGGGGTCTCTTTAGGTATAAACTGCTGTCTATAAACACTCAAAAGAAAAAGAAAACCCTGCAGTTCTGCAGTCTTCTAGAAGCTGGCTCCCAGAAGCAATATAACCCCCGTGTGTGTGGGAGCTGAGCTGGTGTACCCCTCTGAAGGGCATTCTGCACTCAGTTATGTTCAAAAAACTACCTACATATGCAGTATTTTATAAACAATGTAAACGGTAAAAAGACAAAGATTTCAGAAGTTACAGGGTGTCAGATTAACTTTTGTCATGAAAACACACTTCCTAGTATTTTATTGTTTTTAAATGCTTGAGATTTTTTTTTTAATTGCATGATCATAGAGTGCAATTCTTCTACACAAGATGCTGTTACTTGTTAATTAGTTCAATTTCTGGGTAACTGCTGTTGTCCTGACCTACTGAATGCATGATTCCATTGGCCCCTTAATGCATGCTGTTTATATTTCACTCTGTACACAAAGCAATTATTTCATTTGTGATTTTTTTTTTCCTACAATGCTTTTTTTTCTTCTCACCCCC
>WEKY01026535.1:236247-265465 GCA_013390045.1 Picathartes gymnocephalus | reverse complement strand
CCACCCCACTATTTCAAGTGCTTTCCAGATAAGTTTTACTCCCAGACTGCTCTTTGGGATAAGGCAATAGGATGCGTGTGGAGTTGGTTTTTTTTGAGAGGTGGAGGCAGGAAGAGAAATAATGAAGTATTTCTGAAGTCTGAACCAATTCGGGGTGTTCAATCCAAGATATTTATGGTCCTGTAGCAGACATATATATATATATATATACAGGCATCTACCACTACTTCAGCTCCAGCTGTTGCCACTGAGCTTTTCAAAGGCAGAGTTTTCCAGGAGGGAAAGAAATGGTATCCCACCTTGTGAAGAGTTTGACAATGTTCCTTGCCCATGAGTGTTAGGCTCTGTTTTAACAGGGAATGCATTGTGTACATCTAGGAACAAAATTGTGATGTATTATACTAAGACAGACCCTAGGTAAAATCCTTGTAACATTTTCACTTATAAAACAGGGAGAAAGATTTCCCCAAAGACATTAAATAGGTTAGTTTTTAATAGTTTCAGACATGCAATTTATTTAACTGTTACCTGTCACTTGCTTGTTATTGCAGATACTTTGCTTTCTTAGTGAAATTAGTTTGCTTAACATTGGGTTTAATTTCTATTTGTGTTTTTGAGAGGAATAGCAAGTATATTGACCAGCCCTCTGGCTGTCAGCTTCATGTGGTGATGTGCAGAAACCTCTGGCAGAAATGTGGATAAGACCTTCTTCGGTCTGACACGGAACAGCCTCACCTATGCGAGATGGTGGGCAGCCAGGCCCTTCCAGGGAGGCATCCTCCCCTCCCCTCCCTCCCTCCATCCCTTGTTTGGGTTTGCTTAAACAGAGAGCTGCTCTCCTGCACTTCTGTTTCTCACTCCGTGGTGGGAGAGCAGCCTCTTGGGGAGCCCTCCCTGAGCTGGGAGAGCAGGGGCTGTTCCAGGCACGCTGGGGAGGCGATGGCATGGCCGGAGTGTGAACACAGGGCTGATATTCCGGCAAGGGGAAGGCTCCTGCTGCCAGAAGACAGCCCTGCTTCCAACACGCTTGTGCTGTGTGTGTGTGTGTGCGTGTGTACACACCGACAAGGTGTTACCGAATATCAGGGGTAAACAACCCCCTGGCAGATAACTGACCTTACTAAAATTATCAGTCAATCTTGAGCTCTCAAGGCACAGGCTCCCCAAGAAGCCTTCCCTGGCAGATAAATGTGTTTGTACTCCGATTGCAAGCTGCTTGTTGCTGTTTAGGTGGCAGGTTTAGGACAGGTGCTTAACACGGAAACCCAAAGGTGCTAGAGGCAAAGGGCCTTTTGCCCCCACATAGATTTTCTACCTGCCTCTGTCAGCTCTTTCTTTTCCACTTGCCAAACCATGCCGTCAAAGCCACCACAAGCAGTCAGTCATTTCATGTGACTGGAAGCTTTTTTGAACCACCTTACAATTGTGATAAAGAAAAGTACCACCTTTTGTTTTTTTCCCCTCTTCTAGTAACATGCTTCTGTCTGTATTGATCAAGCAAATAACATGGCAGGCAGCACAGAAAAACCAAAACAACCGCAATTTTCAAGTCCAACCCAAACCTGAAAGCTCAGACTTAAAAATGCCCAGAGTTAAATAATTTTTTTTCTTGTTTTTTTTTTTTTTGGTTTTTTTTTTTTTCCCCTGAGCTGCATTTGTCAGTGAGATATTAAATAATCAGTGTCAGGTTCAGCTTTTGTCTCCAGGGGTCAGTGGATGTAACCTGCTCCCCGTAAATTCACAGTTTATGAGGCAGCGGCGATCTCTGCACAAGTGGGAGATGACTTTTGAACTCACACAGCCTCAGATGGGAGGAACATTACACTTTATGAGCAGGTTTAGGGGCTGTTAAGGCTGATTAGGGGCTGAAAATCTTCTCTTATAAATAATGGAGCTGGCTGAAGGGAGACGACTCTGTTTATCTTTAGACAAACAAACCTGCCTTGCAAACACACCCCCTGTATCTATTCCTTCTGGAAAAAAAAAACCAAGTGCCATTGTAAATGTTATTTCCTTTGCCCTTTTCTTTAGGGAATTCATGCAGCATTGGTGAGGAGAAGGATAGCAATCTATGGTAATGTTTTTCCTTTCCATATTGCTGCACAGTCCTACATGAGATGTAACCCATTAAGGGGAAAGGAAACACAAAATATTTTAGATCAGAGAGTTTGCAGATCACCAATGCTGACTATGTGCATTTCCCCCCTGTAAGACTTGGGAGTTTTCCTGTCCTCAAGGGCTGTGAGGAATTGGTATGCACAGAGGATGCCCTGTGTTAAACTGCTTTTCCTGACCCTTTTCCAATCCTGCACAGGCCCAGGCAGCCCAAGACAACTCTTGCAAAAAAGCAAAGGATGGGATTCTTGTTTTCTGGAGGAGAGGGCAGCTTGGGTCAGTAAAATCAGTGCTGTTTTTCCCTTGCTGTTGTACAGAAGCAGCTCATCTGTCTTGTCTGCTCTGGTTTTCACCTGTATTTCTTCTTCTGTTCAAGGCTCTCAGAGCATGGGAAAAGTTATATCAGATTAGAGGAAAGCGGGAAAAGCAGACTCACAGATTCTTCATCTCATCCTAAATGCAGATAAGAGCGAAGGGGAGTGAAGATTCTGGATATATTTTGCATTATTTGAGGGGTTGGGGAGGAAGGTTGTAATATGTCCATTGGAATTTTCTATGTAAGGGTGACTGCTGCAGGAAAAAAAAATCAAAAATGTCAGTCCAGTTTTGACACTGACCACAGCCTCCTCCCTTCCCAATTTCTTGAGTCTGTGCCTGAGCCTGGCTGTCAGGAGCAGGCTCTGAGAGAGCAAGCGCAACATCATTTAAACCCACGCGTGTGCCATGTGTTAGCTCCCTGAGCAGCTGTTACTTTCAACTTTCTTCCCTAATTGTTCACAGACAGCCATGTTCATACTTAGGGCTAGTTTGGACTCTTTCTGTTAAAGCAAGCCAAGCTTTGAATCCTGTCATGTGCATTTGTTAATTAGAAAGTGGAATGACACAAACATTAACAGTTCTCCCCTCTGCTCAAAACCGGCAGCTAAGTACAGGGTGAAGGATTTCAAATGGGATCACTACAACTAACACCACCCCCAAAGCCAGCTGAACAGGCAGCCTTACATAACCATAGTTAAGTTATTCTTTCTCTGCACTGTTGTTGGCGGTCAGATACATATTTAATGGGTTTTCTTTATATCCTATAAATGCTGGCACTAGAATACTTTCCCCAGGGCGTTCTCTGAATAAAAGGAAGGAGAAAATGACGAATGCATTTAGCACATGCACCCACAACTTCATGATAAAAGCCAGCATTTCCCCATACAACACCTGTTGTTGTAGCTGGGTTAATTACTTTTCATTGTAATCAACTGCCTGAAATATTTATCACGGTGCCTGTAATTTCCCAAATCTGAAAGTGACACCCATAAAAACAACACAGCCTTGACTCTAATATTTCAGGTATGTTATTCGGTGGGTTCAACTATTTTTTTACTTTGGATTCCTTGTAGGGTACAGTTCTTAATTCTCATCTTCCATTAATTCAAAGCTTTTTGTTTAGTGAAAGTGAATTTTCTGGTGTTACAACAAAATAAAACTCCTTACAGCAGTGTGTCTACAGCATTATGGTTACTGAATGTAGAACAGCATCATGCTCCCTTCTTTCTCAATTCCATCTTCAATCCCCTCCCTGTTCACTGCCTTCTCCTAAATTGGCCCTGATGAATAATGCAGACTCTATTTTGTTTGAGATGTGATACGTTTTGTTTTTTTGAGAAGACCTTTGCAGAAAGGGAAGAGGTATGATTGGAGGAGGTCTGTGGCTAAGCTCTTGGAGGGGGAGGTATGTGAAAGCCTGTCCTACAAGCCACCTGGCTGTATCTGATTCTGCTCCTATTGTAGGTGATGGAACATGGTTTTTGTTGCCTTCCACAGGAGCAGGAATGGGTCTGGTAACCTCAAAGAGCAGCCAGTACTTTTCAACCTTCTGTACTTTATACAGCAAAAGCTAAACTATTATAGTTATTATTGTCCCCAAATCCAGTTTCTTAGCAGTTTCATAAAGTCATCTCAAAGTGTGTATTGAGTCAAAACTTGAGAGAATGCCCAGTCATTGTACTCCAGATTTTGACCATGGGCAGTGATGTCCTTGTACTCAGCAAATTCTGCAGTGCAGGGAAGTGGATGATTTAACTTCAGCCTTCCCCTAAACCCAAATCCTTTATTCTTTGGAGACCCCAAGGACATTCATTCTTTCTGTATAAAACTCAGGAGCATTGTCTTTGCCCTACACCTAGAGCAGTCACATTAACACAGCAATAATCAGTGACCTTTGCAGAGCTGGCAGAAGTGGGAGGAAAGCAAATCAACAAGCCATGTTCTGCTCTCCAAATCTTTCCTTTTCCATGGCTTTGAAGCATGGGCTGCAGTTAGAGGTAAGGGACTGTGTTTGGGAGAGACAAAGCAGGAACAGAAGGGAAAGCTATGCTGCAGCCTCTTGGGAGATAATCTACTTCCTAGTCCCAGTGCACCTGAAGGAAATCCTCAGTGCTTCAAAGGAAGATGTGAGGTTAAATGGTCTTGGCACACGTAAATGATATTGATGTGAGGGTCTGATAGGGCACTTTAATAAATGCTACTGCATCATTCAGCACCTGACACACTGGATCTTTTCCACCATAACGTGTCTTTTGAGAATTATTCTCCTTGCAATCCTGTTGGCCAGGGCACGAGTTAAACCGTGTGGTGCCGAAAGCCTCCTGTAGGGTGCCAGCAGCAAGGGGTTCTGCTCACCTCTGATGCTTAGTTCTCTTCTCCAGAGCCCTTTTAGTGCACTAAATGGCAGCAATACCCTTCTCTCCTCTGCTGTGTTTGCCTGTGTCTGGTGCATGGGAGAGAGGGGCAGCCAGGGGGAGGGTGAGTTTGGAATGCCAGGGAAATGTGGTGTGAACAGGTTCTGCTGCACAGACCCCCATCCTTCTGCACTTGTACAAGGCTTGGCTTTTCTGGAGCTTCTACAGGAAGACGACAAGCCTGAATGATTGCTGGCTAGTTATCTCAAGCCTTTCCAATTAGAATGAGCACGTGAATGGTATAGCAGAAAACGGATAAGCTTTTTTGATGCCCTTCTGGCAGCAGAATGAACAAAATGGCATAAAATATATTCTGTTTGGAAGTTATGATGATTGGCTTGAAAAAGCATAGCCTCTCTAATTTATCCTGACGAACAGAATTTCTTTCCCTTTACCTCTATCACAGTACTATCTGGTGTTCCTATTTGATAAAAGGTGGGAGTGGCAGAGTTCTTTGGAAGCCATACTCCATGGAACCAGTCTGGTAATGAGAATTTTCAACGAATATTAACAGGTTTTTAATACCTGATTGGATAAATAACCTGATCTGATCTCCTAGCTGACCCTGATCTGAGTAGGAGGTTGGATTTAGACACTTTTTGCTCTCCCTTTCAACCCAAATTACCCCATGACCTGCAGTCAAGGAGTTTGTCTGTAACCACACACTAAGCTGTTGGGTGGTAAAAATGCAATGTGAAACAATGACGTTAGCTCCTTACTACCACTTTTGTGATAAAGAAGGTGTGATGTCTCCTACAGAGTCACTGCATCAAGCTGGTGGGAGTTGCAGTAGTTCCCAGATGGCTCTGACTTTTGTCACTGACTCTCTCAGTTTAGAAGTCAGCTATTTTTTAATCTGTTTTACTGTTTGTTTCCCTTCCCCCCCCAAACTGGTAGCTGCTAAAAGTCACGTGCTGAAAATCTCCCAACTTAAATATCAACCCCCTTGGGGGGGTGGGGGGGAAAGGTCTACCAAATCATCTGCTGCTTTCTTGCACGTTTTCAGTATCCCCTACTTTTCAGGTGTACCCTCAGATGCTTAAAACTCTCCAACTTGCTTGTTTGCTTTGGGGAAATTAAAGTCTGTGTGGATATTAATTGTATTTTTTCAAGTATAGCTCTCAGGTTAGAGGGAAGTGCGGTTGGTTGGCTGTTCAGGGCTTTAAACTCTGGGCAATTTAAAAAGAGTCATGGCAGACGAGCTGTCCATCAATGAGATTGTTATTCGCAGGTCTCATGTCGTATCCATGTATAAGAAGATTGTGATTGACAGGAAAGTTTGTTTTGGAAGGAGCAGAGGTCAAGGTTTCTCTGACAGCTTAACAATGGAAATATTGCATCACCAGGATATTTTATGGAATGATACATACATCTACATAAATGTAACATATGATGGTGGAACACTGGTGCAAGATGAAGCGCTGAGCTAGGATCAAGTTTTGGAATACTTAAAAATAGAAGATTATCTGTACTTTATCCATCTTTTTGAGGAATAAACTCGAAGTATCTGTGGGTATGGCTTGTGCAATGAATGTGACCCGCATCACATGGAAGAGCCTTCACTGCAGAGCACCGTGCCTGAGTGGACAAGATGCTAATTGACTTTGTCAGTGACTTCCTTGGGGGACTTTGAACAAATGATTGCACCTGTGCATCACTTTCCTCTCCATTTAAAAGGGAGAAAGCATTTTGTCTGTCTTGAGTTTTAGGTATGAAAACTCCCTAATCCCTCTTGGCTATAAAAGACTTAGTTTAAAAAACCTGAAAGAGACATAAGAGAACAACTGAAAAGACAGATGTTAAGAATATTGGTCCTTCTGAAAGACCTTTTCCAATTCCTCCCTTCTGCTGTTTTTTCCCCTCTTTCATTTCTTTTTAGAATTTCTCTGCTGTACATTGTTGGGTGAGCTCATGTCCTCTTGTCCCAGCATGATTCTCAAATAATCATATTTTCTTGACTTTACCTATGGAAATTACTTTAGCATTTGATGTATGTTAAATTAAAGGCTAAGAGTTTGTTATTGCTGTCATGGTTGAGATTTAAGCTATTTTTTTCTGCTTTCTCCTGTTCCATAGTATCCGGGACTCCCTTTCCCCAGTCTCTGCTCCAGAATAGTTTGTTGGGGGTTTTTTTTATTTTCTTTCTGCACTGCAACCTGTCAGCAGAGATCTCCACTAGAATCCATGCTATAAACCCACAGAGGCCAAACTGAATAAACCGGGCAAAATAAAAATTCAGAGCAGCTCTCCAAACACCTTCCTCACAAACCCAGCCTAAGTGTTTAGTTAACGTTTGAATTAGGCACTGAAGGGCAACAAAACCCAGGCCCTGCTGGAGCAAGCAGGCCACTGGGAGCTGTGGCTGAGAGCTGTCCCTGCTGCCCCATCCCTTTGCTCTCACGTGAGGATCTCACAAAAGGCGTCATTTCCTCCCCATCAGGTTTCTTTTCCCAGCTTCTCCACCACGGTTACTCTTCAACCACTCATATGTGTACTCTTCCCCAGTGTTTAGGGTCCTTTTCCATGCTGGACGGTAATCCTTGTCTTTTCCCAGACGTGGAAAACTCCAGACCCAAAGATTGCTCTGGGCTAACCAAAGGTGCCTCATTTCCTTATGCCATAAAACAGCAGGAGAAGGCATGATTATAAAAGAGAAACAATGATAATGCAGTGAAGTAGCTTCCAGGCAGTATTACTCATCAAAGTAATTAATTACTTCAATAATGGATGAATTTTAATTTTTAAAACCTTAAACTTAGTACCCGTAACTTTTTTAACCTAAAAAAAAGTCATCTAATTTAGTTGAAATTAAAAAGTTATTACATTGCTAGCAGGAATGACAATTTTTGCACTGAGTAATTCAGTGTTGTAAGATATTAATCTTTTACTAGAAGTTCTTTATTTTTTTATTGTACTTACAAGTACTAACACTTCTTTTTCTGGAAACAGAAAGAGAAAAAAAGCAGACAAATTGTACCATTCATGCCTGATAGTGATGCAAGCAAAGCTGGGCACAAGCTGTTATTCTCCTCCTCTTGGCAAGAAATTGTAATGATTCAGGTCTTTTAAGATCTCATGTCTTCATTAATACTTCCCACAGTATTTTTTATGGCATTCTGTGAAATTAAAATCTAAACCCACAATGTGTGCTTCCAAACCAGGACATCCTGCTCCACCATAGTGGCAGGGGTACTTCTAGTTGGGTTCCTGTTGGGAATCTCCCTGGTGGTGGAGCTGCCCCGTGCCAAGCATGCTGACCTGCAAATGCTGCCTGGTGAGGGCAGAAGGCTGCTCTGAGCTTCTGTGAGAGCAGCTCTCTCTCTGCAGAAATGCTCTTGAGGAAGAAGCAGCAACACAGAACCTGCCCCCAGGTTAGGAATGAGGGCTCACCTTGGAAAGCTTAGCAGGTGCACCTCCCAGGAGGCTCTGATTGACTCAGTACTTCTTCCTTTAGCACCCTGAGCTACCTACAGCATCTACCACATACAATTCTTCCATCTCTAAATGACAACGAATTTTGTTTGGATTTTGCAAATCATATAAATAAGTAGTGGTTACAATCTTATCTAATTAAAGCTTTTAATGGGTGAACAAGGGACAAACAACATCAGTAAGGTTCCTTTCCACCTGATTCACCCTGACCTTTGACATGACTGCGGTTACCCACTATAATTTGATGTTCTCATCTGCCTGGCTTTATAAAGTAGCAGCACTAACTCTGTGTGGAAATATGGTCCTTGTATGCTGCTATTCAGGGCACACTTGAGGACACAGAGGGATTGTAGAGACCAGCTCATTCCCAAAGCCCCTCTGGTGCACAGCTGTCACAGGTGCACTGTGTGCCTATAGAGGTACTGGGAGTGATGTCATGTTCCAGCAGACTTCCAGCCTTCTGCACAACCCTCAGCATGGCCCACAAGGTTTGCCTGTTGGGTTGGCAGGCCAGCAACAGGTTGCATTTCCAGCAGTAGTCTGTATTTTAGGCAGTGCTGGTGGATTAATGTGCTCAGCTCTGGCCCTTAATACAAGAGGGTGCATGCTGGGGGAATCTCTTCTGAAAACAAAGGTCCAGCAATTCTCAGGTGTGACAGTGGTCAGCAGAGGGATTGTCTTGCATGTTCCTTCAGGTGTCCCAGAGCACACTGGAGCACAAGTGTTTCTCTTTGCTTGCTTTTTCTGAGTCCTGGCTCTCTGTTTTTATGACCAGCGTTCAGCTGAAGACTGAGCTGCTGAGGTGGGCTGGGGAGCAGGCAGATGTGTGATGTTGGGTGCAGGCAGTGTTAACCAGGTTTTGAGCAACATAACTTCGTTGCTTTTGAAGACGTTTTCCTTAAACCCTGTAGAATTTGATTTGTTTTGTTCTGTTGTTTGAGGGATTTTTTTTATTTTACAGTGTTCTCCTCCAGTGCGGTTTCACTGTGCAGTCCTTCGTGTAGGTGCTGATATATTCGCTATGAATATCCTTTATTCCTCTTCCAGTGTAGGAGCAGAAAAAGCTGGGCAAGCACAGGGCCAGTGCCGTTGTTAGGCTGCCCAGCTGCACGGGGGTGAGGGCAGCCCCACATCTGTCGTGTGCCAGGGGGATGCGCTGCCAGAAACCGGAGCTCAGCTCTCTGCCAAGAGGAGCAGCGCCAGCAGCCGAGAGCCCAGGCCTTTCTGTGAGCTCACACAGGCAGAGAAAGCTGACAGGCACTTCTAATCCACTCTGCTGGTACCCCTAGATGACAGACCATCAGGGTAGGGGGGAAAAATCCCTAATAATTGAAGTCCCACACCACGAGGTAGGGTTGGTTCCTGAGAAAAGAACGGGGCTCAGTCAGGACCACCTGAGCATGTGCCTGTCAGCTCAGTGGTAGCAAATGTTACCTACACTTATTTCTATTTATATTATCTCCCCTCTGCAGAGAGAGGTTATACACCCTAAAATGGTGTATGTTACAGACACAATGTAGGAAGACACAGAATCCACACCAGGGATGTAATATAAATGTTTGGTGTGGGTTCTCTTTAATTTTATCATATAGGAGTAGGCATGAGCCTCATATCTATGTTTCCAAAGTGTTTATATGGGATTCACTTTCAGGAACTTTATTACATTACGTTTATAAGGCAATACTACATTGGCATTACGCTGGTGTCACTGCAAACATTTTTTGGTGACAAGCGAGGGGTTACAGTGGAAGGAACATAAAGGTCAAATGTAAGTGCTCTGGCTAAGTGCTTACTGTGCCACTTACTATGTGTCTGCATTACCCCAGGTACTATGGGGCCTGACCCAGCTGTCTTCAGCTATTAAACCATAATATTAAATAAAAATCACTGTAATCTGAGGTCTGCTGTTGCAATGCCCACTGTCTGCTGGCACAAGCTATGGAGGAGCGCAAGGGAAGGCTACTAAACGCACTCACACCCAAGTTCAAATTTACCATTTTTATCTTCAAAGCCCAACCCAAAGTAGGGAAGGGACTGCCTCACGCCTGGGAGATCATGACCTCCCATGACAGCTACATGCTTCCAAAACAATGGATCTGTCAGCCACAACAGAGAGACTTGGAAGTGTTGGAGACAAAGATCTCTAGGCAACTTGGCCCATGATTATGGAATGCCTGGAGGAGATCAAAACCACCACAAAACTTGCCACCTTCAAATCAAATTTAAAGACCATGGCTTTTTATTTGTGCTTCCCCCCAGTACACCATCCCCTCAGAGAAAAGAAGAAAGTCGGTGTAAAAACACGTGCTTGTAGGGGTGTGGAGGCAGGAGGTAAGATGGAAATGTGAATCTCTTTAGCTGTTTACTTGCACAGGAGGTGCTTGGGGTCAGCGAGGAAGAGTCTGGTATAAGTATTCTGACACCTGAGCATAGTTGCAAACACTGTTGGAGCTTATTACAGTAATACTTATAGAGATGTCTGCTTTACAACATTCTTTACAGAGCCCTGTATCCAGATCCTTATATAACTACTTTAGGGGAGAGATACTAAGTGTAAGCTGAGACTGAAAATGGATCCAGTTCAGGAATACATGCCTGGAAAAAGCTGATGATCATGAGAATACCCCTACTCAGTTTCAAGTCTGCTTCTGAGGGTGTATGTGGTTAAATAGGAACAGGCATGGGCCTTGCATCTACATTTCTAAATGCTTCCCAGGAGGTCCACTCTCATGGACACTTGACATTTCTCCTACATAAATTAAATTGAAGTGATGTCTATGCAATTTAGGATTAGCGGCACCTCCCAGCGCCTCTCAGTAAAAGTGCTGGCATTTTGTTGATATTAGTAAGTATTTCTAATATGAAATAGTGGGAAGAGCAACATTGTGTATACAAGAAAAAACATTAGATGTACAGATGTTCCAGGAAATTAATAGATTTTTTTTTTTTTCCTTTGAAGTAGCAGAATAAGTAAAGAACAGTGATATACTTCAGCAAGTGAATATCTTACTGGTCTATCCAGTCCTCAATTTGCTATACAGTCTTTTCATATTTAAAATGAAAATATTCTTCAATATGTTTTGAGTTGACTTATCTATGTTTCATAAGCCTTATTTGTTTTTCTTTGACATTACCCAGAGACTTTATTTTACTTGCATATTTAATGTATTCTCAAAATAGGTCCTGGGAGCCATCAGAATTATTTCACCTTATTCTTTTTGTTTGCACTTTTTGATTAAACATTCAATTCACAGAATCATAGAAAGGAATCATTGGATCATTTAGACTGGAAAAGACCCTTGAAATCATAGGGTCAAAATGTAAACTCATTAAACAGTAAACAAGCATTCAGAGACAGCTTATTATTTCATTGTGAGCTATCTATTTACACTCATAGCAAGAATTAGTCGTATATATAATGTCTGAGAGTAACACCAGTAGTTCACATTTTATCCTAAACATCAACAGCTACCATGTACTGTAGATTTTCCTCAGGCTGCAGCAATAGAAAGTTCTTTGGTCCCAATCCTTTGCTTAACAGTGTATCTGTTACGATTCTCTGAGCCCCCATTCCTTTAGTAACCATTTTCCCAGAAATCTGGCAGATGTGTGAGAGTGGCTGGGGGATGGGCTGAAGCCAGAGAACGAAGGGAGCATTTTGTAGGGGTGTAAATGCAAATACAGGCATCTCTGAGCAAAAGACACTGACTGAAGATGGGAGTTCTGTACGTGAGGTTAGGAGGAGGGTGTTGCAGGAACAGTACAGTTTAGTAGTGGGAAAGGGGGAGGGAAAAGAAAAGAAACTACTTTGTCTGGAGATCCTTGCATCCTTCCCCTGGACCATCAATATCCACCTCCTGACTGCTCCAGGAGACTTGCTGTGGCCCATTCTCTAGAGTGCTGAGATGTCTTGTTTCATCCAACTTGACCTGTAGCATCAGCTGCTCGCTTCTCCAAGTGAAAACATTGTCTCATGTCAGTGCAGCTGTTTGTTTGCTTGTAGGAAATACGGGCTGCTCAGGACAGAGTACTAAACTAGTGCAGATCCACAGGTGTGCCAAGGGAACAGCTTCATTTACCTACAGATGGATATATCCCTTTCTAGTTTCCTGATAATGTTTTTTGTCTCAGACTGCAGCTAAATCAGTATTTTCCTCAAAAAGTATTCTTAGGTATTGATAAAACTGATTTCTTTTAATACCTGTGAATAGAAAATAATAGTGAATGTCTGTCACATGGGTAAATTGTTTAGTTTTCACTAGCCACCACACTGTTTACCCCTCCTCTCACCAGCAGTTTGCAGTGTGCTTTGCTGAACTACAGACAAACTCAGGATTTTCAGCCATATAAAAAGAGCTAAACCACAAAAACCAGTTTGTAGTCAGCTCTTTACCTGACAGATCTCATCAATTAAATGTTTACTGTGTGCAGACATAAAGCCTGTGAAACTTTTGCCTACAGAAAACCACTAGATTTTTCCAACCTGTTCCGGATCTTTGTATTCCCGTGGGTGATTCTGGAGTGAGTTCACCAGCTGGGCTTTAATTGTTCTGTCTCTGACTGATGGCATTTCTCTGTATGGGGGTGGCAGAAGCAGGTCTCCCTCTAAATGTGAACAACAATCATTCCCTGTTAGTCCTCTCCCTGTGGCTAATCCCACTCCAGGTGTAGCTGGTGGCCAGGCACCAGGGCTGGTGGACCACTGACAGATTCTTTTTGCTTGTTTGCCTGTTTTTTCTGCATGGTGTTTTCTTATTCCAGAGGAAGATAAATTCCTGTCAGGTCTGGAATACCTACTTTATACTATGACAGCCTTCTTTCCTTTTTGTCTCTGAGGAGTCCCAGAGCGAGGGAATTGTTTTGATGCACAAAGAATTCCTTTTACAGAAGAGAAATGCTTTTGCTTGTAGGCTGTGATGCAATTCAGCTTTCTGAAGTATTAGTTTCCACTCTTTTTGTTTTTCACTGTCAGCAAGTGTTACTGTGTATACTACACCACATTTTCCTGTCTGTGACTAAGGATTTCTGTATTGGCCAAGGATGGAAATAATAGTAAAAAAGGTCTTGGTGGCCATGGGTCTTGCTCTTTTCAAAAAGCCCACTTCCATGGCAACAAGGCCTATTAGAAGGTAGCAGTCTTGTCACCACAACTTTAAGTCCTAATAATTCAACCAAAAAGATAAAACGGAATGTGGCAACTTTATCTTGCTCAATCTCTTACATAAAGTCATTTCTCAGAAACTTGATCAGTGGTAGAGACAACAAGCATTTAAAGGGGAGAGGCTTTGAGAGGGGGAAAAAATCCATTCACATCCGAGTTTTGAAAGATGAGTGAATGATGGAAGCAAACATGATATTACAGCAATCTTTGTGCTTCTCTTGCACAGTGAACAATTGACCCAAAGTTTAGGATTTTGAAATTTTTATGATTAATAGGCCAGCTGGAGATTTGAAGTTTACCTCCTATGTGAAATAACATTTGCTTTATGAAATAATTATTGATTGCAAACACTTCTGCTAAAACAAAGAAAGAAGGAAAATGAAAAAAAAATAGTAGAAATACTTTTGATTAAAGCAGTTATATCTTGTTCAAAGAATTTTTAAAATTGGCCTATACTTAAAATGTACATAGGTTCCTATGGACCAGCAACAGGATTTCCTGTGTCTGTTACCTGTCCTGGCTTCAGAATAACTGTCTGAATGTAATCAACAGTGTGGGCTGGCTTTAGGGGTTGACGAGAGATTTATACATTAATTATACGTGACTCTTGCCTATATATTTGTGTGTAGTACAGAAATGCCAGTTTCTGCCCCGTCACAATGACAAGTCCAGGTGTTACCATAGTTCAAGGTGGTTTGAGCTGAATGGAAGTTGGGATAGGGCACTGCTTCCACACGAAACGTACGGGAATTTAATTTTTGATGTGGAACTCATGACAGGCCACCTGTAACGTTGTTGGGAGTCAAGTATATGAGGTTGACCTCAGGGTGTTTTGGGAATGAGGGTGGGACTTGGCTGTCCCAGGGAAGGTGGGGAAGAAACTCCCACACTGCCAATGGGGACTCATCTGTGCGAGGCTGGCAGAGCCCCTGCTTCACCAGAGCTGCCTGGTACCCAATTTAAATTGATTTAACTGGAAGGCCACAGATCTCATAGGCTGCTTGGGGTACTGCAGTGTCACCCTGCAGAGCACAAAACAGGCTTGGGAAGCAAGAGCTGGGAAACCAGGCAGAAAAAGCCACGCAGAGGAGTGAAATGGCAAGCACAGAAGCAGAGGTGTTTCGCAGGGCTTGGCACTTCCCTCCCCAGGGCAGGTTGTAATGAAGCACTACTCTCTGTGCAGTCTGTAGCCCACACGCTCTCTTGTTTGGAGTTTGGTTGATAAACCAAGGGACAAACCGGAGTGGTAATCCCATAGGAGGGCTGTGGCTTATCTTTCAAAATGGCTGAGAGGTGCACACAAAATGAGACGAGGTGTATTTTTCACTATCTTAAAAAAGGAAAGAAATTGTGACTGCTTAGGTAAATGAATTCTAACGTGTGTGCGATATGGGAAAGAATGTAGCAGGTAATAGAAATAATTACAAAGCCGAAAAGTTTTCTTTTTTACTCCGAAGCTCTCCTTTATGGTACTGGGCACATCCTTGCATGAGGCCAAGTTATTCAGGGACTGGATCCCCTTTCAGAGATAAGGGCAGAGTAATTTGTTTCCCTTTGATGGGAACATGGGTTAAAACATTCCTTGCCAGTACTTAGATCTTTCTTTGTTCTTCTGTTGGTATAATCAGAAAAAGGGCTAAAAGACCTTTTAGTCAATAATAAGAAAGTGCCAGCTTCTGAAGTTCAGTTTCTCTTCCCCTGTGAGGGCAATATCATGACAGTATTTTGTGTTTTAATGAGCACAAATTTCAGTGCCCTTATGCAATGTGAGCCAAGGTTAGTCCTTTCCTAAATGAGCAGGTAGCTTCAAACTTGGCTGGTCTATTGATATGAATAAACTTTTATTTTCACCAGTTATTTGATTTTTTTCTGGATATTAATTACTGTATACCAAACTTTGTACTGTCTACAAACCTGTTAATACTTAATTTTCAGTAAATTTCTGTCAAGTACCAGATTTGATACCTGTTTGTTCTAGTGACTCAAGTGAAAACCTCATAGTAGACTTTGTGAGAAAAATCAGATTAAGTTTTACACTGGGGAAGGTATTTCTTTGACCCTAAGCAAGGTTGATGCTAGCGTGACTTTAGAGGTTATGTTCCTGAGTCAGGCTGACGTGTGTGCCTGCAGAGAAACTTCTAATGCTTTTTGATATGTGGCATATGGTTGGTTTTTTTTGATTTTTCATACTTTGCTTTGCTGCTCTCAGTGGGTATTGAACTGCTCCTTTGGGTTGAATGTCTTGTATGGAATGGTTAAAAGTGTGTTTGCCGTTGCAAAAGAAAGCAGGAAGATAAGTAAGAGGCACGTGACTCCTGTTTGCAGTGGATTCTCTTTGAGCTGGATTGGCAGAAGTCAAACTAACACTTTTGGGTACCAGCTCAATAAAACACCTAGTTTGAGTAGCTGTATACGTTTCAGTGAATAACAAACTAAACTTGTTTAGAAAAAAATTGTAGTAGTTTAGAAAAATATTTGAAATAATGAAATTAATGAATTTGAAATAATGGAATTAAAATGAATTTGTAAAGACGTAGGTTTGTTTTAAGAGGCAACAGCTCTCCAGTCATGGGGTTTTTCCCCGGAGAGCTTACAATCTTTTTCTAATGTTATTTATTGGAGCAGAGCAGTGGAAGAGTTACAGTGTGTGAAAAGGAAAGCAAGTTTAGCCAACGCAAGTCTTTTGTTGTTGCCTTGTGTAGGGATGTAAAGGACATAAGGACAATTACTGAGAACTGCTGTGCTTGACAGTTAGGTAGGGCTGGTACCTGGTGAAATAATGGAGGTGGGGAAGAGCATTTTGGCCACCTCCTGACCTTCTGCCTGGCCCCCAGGGACAGTGCTGCTGTGTGTGCTGACCTCGTGTGTACAGCGTCCCACAGCACAATTCATGTGGCACCCTGTGGATATCACGCCAGATACATACTCACACGTGTCTGCTTGGGAAATCTCAGGAAGCAATAAGCTCTCAGGACAGGAAAGAAAACCAAGTTGTTGTGTGGAGTAATGAGAGCTGCTCATGGCTGGGCCACTTTTGTAAAATGGCACAGAAATCTGCATGTGAACTGCTGTGTAGTTTAGTAGTGATGGGGAATGTGGTGGCTTGATGAAGGCTATGCTATTTATAAACAGATAAGGAATCAGGGATTTAGAAGGCTATAAAAGTAGTTTTCTGCCATGCATAGATGCACAGATTGAGGTAAAGGATTTTAGCACAAATCATTCAGTCACTTGGGCAGCAGATGTGAACAAGACTCCCCCAACAGAGCACTGCATGTCACCTTCCACCAGATTCTCTGGTATTTCCTTATACATTATTCTTTTGTAGGCTTTGTTGTTGTTTTTCTAAACTCAACAGGAGATCACACAAATACAAACGCCCACGCACAAGGTATGACTTGAGTTACCGTTGCACCCTGGAGAGTAATACTCCTTGTTGGTTTTACATGTCCCTTCTCTGTGTGGATTTCCACGTGATGCTGCTCAAACAGAGCAACCAGGAGGCAGGAACAATGTCCCTCTATCCGCCGGCGGGCCCGCATTGTTCCGCGCAGAGCCCGCTGATGAACGTGAGATGGCAAAGTCATCGCCATTAGGCGGAATTTAATAGCGAATCAAAGTTCGAGGGGAGAATAGGCCGATCTCAGCTTCAGCCTCCCTTGGGTCCTGCTGAAAGATTAGAGGGAAAGAGCAGGGCCTTGCTAAGTTGAATGTATCAGATTGTTTTTCAGCAATAGTTATGCCTGTTGTAAACCCCTGGGAAACACCCAGTTTAACTCGTTGGAAAAACACATCCCGCAAAGTCTGTGGAAGGGCATGTAGCAGAGGGAAAGGTGATGTTTGATTTTCTTTCTATGCTACTCATTGCAGAAAGAATAATTTCATGGTCCAGAAATTCTAGTTTGTATAAATTAAGCTATGATCTTCCTTAGGAAATAACATCTCTAATCTTTAGTGCACATATGTGACCCAAAGGAGCCAGTCTATGGGAAGATTTGAGTGTACAATTTTCCTTGTTTGCAGTGTGCTTTTTCTATTCCAAGTTCTTGACCTCTGGAAAATTTTGTTTAAATTCTTTGTCAATTTTCCGCATAACTTCTCAAAGTGCTGTAGATGGGATGCGTGACAGCTGTCACCAAAAGGCAGCAAAGGAGTTAATGCAGAGTGTGAAGAGGGGCAGTGACCCCAGGAAAACTCTGCTACCAGCACCTGTACCTCGGGATCAGACAGACCTAACAAATGAGAAAGCAAAACGTGTGTTAGGTGATCTTCCTCCTGTGGTGCCTGAAATGTCACTGGGCACTGGCTCCTCGCCTCCTATTTCCAGCTTCCTTTCAGTCAAGGCTCTCAGTTAAAAGACAGATGATGGCACCTCTTCCTATCGGTGCCTGGTGATCAGCTGGGTTGTCCCAGAAGGTTTATTCTTTTGTTAAAACCTTGGGATGTGTTATGTAGCACTGATAAAATCACTACAGAGAAAGCTAAACATCAGCCAGAGAGATCTCCACATAGATACAGATGTAAAAAAACCCCCAAGAAAATAGGGGAAACTGGCCTTGGGGCCCCTTTTTCTCCTGGTCTGCCCAGGAGCCCAATTTCCCTGGGCTGTAATAGCTCCTTGCAGTTTTATCCTGTTCCTTGCAGTAATTTGGGCAGCTTCTTATAATCCAATAAGCATTCCCCTGAAGTCCCTCTGGAGCTGTTTCTGTGGCCATGTGAGCAGGGACACCAGAATATGCCTTTTCTTCCTTTGCCTTTTTAGGGGAAGCAGAAGATCCTGAGGATGCAAGGATATTTTTTTTTGTTTGCTTGTTTTTTGGGTTTTTTTGGGGGTTTTTTGATTGGTTGGTTTTTGTTTTGTTTGTTTTCTTCTCTCTTTTTTTTTTTTTTTTTTGTGAGTGGATTGCTTTTAATTCAGAAAATAGACAGACTTGGAACACATTTGGGATTTTGTGGATGCTTATCTTAGTTGAATCTGTTTAGGATGCAGGTGCCAATGCTTTGCATTTCTCTCAGTTAACATTATTGCAGAACCTAGAATTTTTGAGAATAGCCTTGAAAGTTCTGCTTTCAAACCTCTTCTCCAAATGTCTAGCAATCTCTCTTTTAATCCACCCTTCTAAGGCACCTTCAGTTTTGTGACCAGAGAAATGTCGCAAAATGAGAAACTGTACCCACAAGATACTTTTGTTTTTAAGTCCATTGTTCCTTCTGGAACAGAATTCCAGTGTTTGAAATGGACAAATTACTCATCTGAGTGAGGGCAATAGCCCCTTCTGTAACATCAGTGGCCCACAGTGCCAAACCAGACACTTTGACTGGATTCAGCCTGGGATTTCCCTGCTCACTGGCTTCTCCATTTCCTGATGACTGTCATTCTCCATGCTCCTTCAAGTATTCCCAGCAAATAGAAAAATCTCTTTTTTTTCTGCTCAGCATGTTTAAAAAAAAAAACAACAAAAACCAACCAAACAAAAAAACCCAGAAACAATCAACAACTTTTTTTTGTGTTCAAAATGTTTTGTGTGTCTCAATGAAATTCAGCTTTGTTCACCCCACGGTCTTTGGTACACTGCAGGTACACCTGTTGGCCCAGCCAGCACTGTCTGTATGGCATGGGGTGTCTGCCGGAACGCTGGAGTGGATTTTAGCCCAAAATGTCTTATAAAATGGTTGTAGATCGTGTTCTGTGACTCAAAGCCACATCTCACAAAGGACCTTTAACTTAGAGAAAGTCAAAGCGCACTCACCTGGGAAAAGGGTTTGAGCCAAACATTTTAGAATAAAAGACCCAGGATACAAAGGGCACCACAAAAAATTGCAACATTAGGAGGCAGAAAACTGTAGCTAACCATCCTGTCCAGAGAGGCGTGACTTTGAATGCTGATCAAGGCTATTTTGTCTTGCTGACCGCTTATAGTTTGGAGAGGTAGACTCATGGGAGTCTTGCTAAACCACTAACTCACCATGACTGACCCCAGTGTATTGGCCTTTCACACTACATGACTCTGAGCCAGCAAGCTTGAGTTTACTGATGTGTTTCAGACTAATTAAGATTGGTTTTCTTTAGCATTTCTAATGAAACCCTACCTCCCCAGAAGTATGTATGCACACAAAAAAAGAGACCCCAAATGAAAAACGAAATGAAACAAGATGAGCTACATAATAGCGAAAAACTATTTTCTTTCTTTGCCTCATTAACCAGCATAAATGTCGAGTCTCTCTCTTAAATGGCCCTAGGCAGTACGGATATTTTTTGCCACTACAATGATGAGAAAAAAAAGAGTGCTCCTTTTTCCCTCAGATGAAACAGTGTCCCTGCAGTCTGAGTGGCTTTCCAAATTAAACCTGAACATTAAAAAGCAGTCAAAGCATTTAGGAAAACATAAAGGTTTGGGGATAGTTGATGTCTAAATAGATCCTTTGGTAAGCTGAGAATGGTCTTTATTTTTCTGTCTAGGAAACTACCTCACAGAACACAAAATGAAAATATTCTCATGCAAAAATATACTAATTTTCTAACAAAAGTTTAAACCCCCATCTTACATGCACTGTCATTACTAAATATTTGAAAATGAGGTGAGAGGAAATTTGGAGCTGATTGGCTAATGTAAGAAATGTGATCTGCCTCCAGCATTCTGCTTGGTTTTGTTTAAACCTCTGTGAGGAAACTGGGCAGCAGGGGAGGCTTCCTCTCCCAAGCTGTCTGATGAGCAAGAGCAGGCATAGGGATGGTGCCCTTGCAGTGGGATTGTCACACACATCTGCTGTAATGCAATTGCAAAGACTGCTATGAAAGTGATCTTGGGGCTACTCTCCTTATCCCAGACACTTCTTGGCACTCTGAGACAGGAGCTGGAGAGTTGCTCTTGCTGACTAAACACGTGCAACCTGGCAAGACACTCAAGACCTGTGCCAGAGACTTGTACACTCAGATATGTTGTGCCCATAGCATCAAACAGGAAAGGCTTCCTGACCTGTATTGTGACCTGACATCATGCTTGCAAAATTTGACTTATCCCTTTAGGAAGGATTCTTATACAAGTCAGTTGGGCAGACATAAAAATCAGTGAATTTTCCACTCTGTGTGTGTTTATATATGCATTTGGATGTATAGATCCAGCATAGAAAAAGCATAGCTCTATATATATTGTGTAGGGTACTGATAGATGATTACCTGATTGCTGATCATTAGTGTACTGATTACCAGGCTTTTGTGGTGTGTAGCTGGTTCCCATACTTCTAGTACCTTTATAAGGAATTAGGCTGGTGATATTATATGAAAATGTGCACACTGTGTATTTTTAAAGCAAGAACTGCCATGATATACCTGATATCAGGACTGGAAGATTTTTGTTTTCTACACTATTAGGAATACTATAGGATGTCAGGGCTCACATGTGGTCACTCTTGCCTTCTCTGCCCCTAAGTATACTGTAAATAGAGATGGGGGAATAATCGCAGTCCCACCATAGCATTTGAGTTCTCAGTTCATGAAAAGTGCACTAGACATTGTCTGTAAATATTGTCCCTTAGAGTTTCAGAACAGAGAATAGAAATTTAAAAGAGTAAAAATGAAAATTTGTCCCATTTGTTGCAGTGAAACCAGAGAGTTATAAAGGACCTCTGAACAATATTGAGTTTGGGGTAGCACAATCACATCACAAAAGATTTACCTTCACTCTGCAAACTCAATATAGGGCAATAACAATCTATTACAAGCAGAGCACTACAACGTCAAAGGAATATTTAAAAGAACTAGACAGAACCTTTAAATCACAAAAATTGAGTTAGGTTGTCCCAGAGGAAACACCCCAGGGACAATTCCAGCAGGATTTTCAAGAGGTGTTGTTCAATTACCAAAAGTTGTATCCAATGTGTATCTTAAATATAACCAGTAACCTTTCTGCTTCTAAAAACCTAGGGGACAGTCAGCAAAAGGCAACAGTCCTCAAGGAATTGTTAGAATGGCAAAATGATAACAATTGCTATGTACATCCATGTCCACATGTCCCCTAGGTCAAAATAAGGTGTTCTGTGGTCAAGCCTCTGTCTCTGTAGCAGTTGTGGAAACAAGACATGGTGTATCCATCACAGCCACCATTCCCTAAGTGGGCAAGTCAGCCTGCACAAGAAAGAGATGGCATATGTGTCACATGTCTCTGAAAGTGTAATTACAGCCGTGAAAAAACCAGCAGGTATAGTGAAGCATGAAGACTAGAAACATTCCAGGTTTCCAGGCACAATTCCAGTTGATGCTCCTTTTTCAGTTGCTATTTACTCTTGCCATAACTAAGGATTTATGAAACAGTTATAACTTGGTAAACTGTTGACAGTAGCTGTCACTGATGTTGCATCAAATTTCTTTTTATTTTTTTTTTTTGAACCGTAACTTCTTAAATCCTCCTCTACCTGCCTATTGTGCACAATGCAACAGTTCATGGCTGCAGCTGAGGCGGCATTGCTGCAGAGGGGTGGAGTCATCTGAGTAGCAAGAGAAGCTGATCCTGGCTGTAGTGGCAGGGGTGGATCCACAGATGCTGTAGGGTACTGCAGGAATCATGTCAGGGCAGCCACAGCTGCCCGTGCCTTCTGTGGGCCAACACAGGGACAGCATGGGATGACCCAGGCTGGGATGAAGAGCCTGGCTCACAGTGCCACAGGAGCAGTCATCTTTTCCAAAAAAACCTTCAGATCCTCTCTTCCAGAGTCTAAACCCCAGCGGATAACTTAGCCACTGCCTATGCCATTTAGTACAATTTGCTGCTAAGGTTGTCTTCCTCTATTACCTGCTCAGGTTCTTTGTGGCATCAACACAAGATCCTGCTACAGCCCTTGACTGAGGGCGTACATTAGATTTTACGTAGTCTGCAAGACAGTCATGCCACCACTCTTTACACAAGTTGGATACCACCTTTTCAATCTGTAAGGATGAGAAATGAGACAAAGTTAATGCCTATTACCCTCCAGATGCTGCAAGATGAGCAAAAATGAGTGTGATCATAATACCGGTAAAACAGAAACCAGTAATGAATAAACTGTTTGTCTGCTGATGAGAAAGCACTATTATCAAGGAGGCACTAGCCTCCATGTAGACAACTGCCAGATTAACTAGATGCTCATACTCTGCAAACATTCAGCAAAGAAAACCAGATTGAAGAAGGTGACCACAACAAACCAACCTTCTCCACCTGTGTCTCACCAGTACTTCTGCTCTAAGGTGTAACAGAGTATGTATAGAGCCATTAAGAAGGTAAAATAGGAATTATTGTGCACCCACATTTCAGGAGAATTTGATTCCAATTAATGGAAGGGGCAGTTGGGTACTTAATAAAACTGCCTTCAAATCAAAGGTAATTCAGAGCAGGTCAAGGGATTGGGTTAACTGCAAAAAGCCTCTTGCTTAAATCCCCAGGTGATACCTGACACACCCAAGCATTAACTTTTTAGATGGGAGTACAGAAGATAAGCTCAGAGTCACACAGTAGTCTCTTTGCATTTGGCCCAAGAACCAAGCTTAAGAGTACAAACAGGCTGTCCTGCACAGAGCATGAAATACTTAAATGTCAGCATAGTATTGTTGGGGCTCTATCTGTATGCATGGCAACTATCGTGTGTACAGCAGAGAATAGAGCTGCCTTCGTGAAGGCAGGCAGGAATAAAAGCCTCGTATCCTGTTTTAACCATTCCCAGGTGGCTTTGAAAAAAGAAAATTCTTTAGAATTAAAATGTTATTGACCTCTGTGACACATGTATTATGTCTCTCAAGACCAACAGTAAATATACTAAATGTTTATGTAAATATATATCTGTTTAGTGGCAGTAGTAGTCAACAGAAGCAGCATTTCCTTAATAGTTGCTGAAAAACTGTCTTTTCAGGAGGGTATTGAGAGGGTTTTCTTAACTTCTACTTTTTTCCATGTTCTTCAAAGGGACTATTGTAGGACATTGGGTCACATAATCCCATGTCTTTACACTGCAATGCATAGGAGAGGGGTGGAGAGTGCAAGAAGTCAGGTTGTTCCCAGATGTCTGTGACAGAGCCAGGTACTGCTGTAATACATATGTTTAGGTACTACAACAAGTGTTTTCTGTCCTGGGAATGGCCGGGGTGCACCAGGAAAGGCCGCCTGTTATGCATATTCATCTCTCCTGACCTGGGTACCTTGCGTAAGCAGAGATGTCTCTCGCTTTCCATGGGTCTCTTGCCTGTGCCCTGTCTCATGAGGCTGCAGGGAAAGCCCTGCCAGCAGCTGCAGGGGTTGATTGCATAGAGCAACAGAGGAAGTACTCATCATGGAGGTGCAAAATTGACTTGTAATTACCTCCCTGAGCTGGGCAGTCTCATGCACAGTGACAGTGCTCGTACGCACATTTAGCCTGAAGCAGAAGTGGGGTGGATGTGTGGGTACCTGGTGGTTGAATTCACTATTGCAGCAAAACAGTGTCTTTCCCTCTGTGAACTGGCTTCTGGAGCGTGTTTCTCCCTAGATGGTCACTTCCATTTGTGGGACCACGTGAAGGCAAGAGGGATTCCAGGAACAGGCCCTGGAGAAAGCTTGGCATATCTAAGGGAAGGTATTTAAAGGAACATAGATTGGAAAGGGACACAGCATTGATGGCTGCATTCATTTTGTTGTTATGCAGGGAAATTTCCAGAAAAGGAGCTGGGATTTGAAAAAAAAAAAAAAAAAAGTTATTCATTCACAAGTGTAGTTTGCTTAAATTCCTGAAAGGAATGAGTTTGGTATTTACCTATTTAAAGGAATGCATCTGCTGTGAGACCAGGAGGAGGAACAGAGAGAACTGCTTCAGCAGCAAGAAGAGAACGTGGGAATAGTCACAAAGAAGTGCTGTTAAAAAAGTCTGGAGTAGGTCTGGCAGTGCTTACTGCCTCAGAGGTCTGGAACCTTCTGGAAAGTAACTCATTAAAGAGACATATCAGGGGATGTGATGGGAAAGGTGATCTCCTCAGTCCAAAAAACTGTGATCAGAGCTAGGAACAAAATTTCTGCGAGACATTACTTTAGGTGAACAAGGCTGCTCCTGTCTCTCTGTTGCTTCTTACCTTCAGCCTTAATTTCTGCAGTGTTTAAAGCCAAGGATGTTTCTCCAGGAGACATCCTGAGGACAGCCATAACTTTCAGGGAAGCAGTTAAAAATTGTGTTTCATGTCTGATTTTGTAAATATATTATTGGTTTGTGTGATAGATCTGGTGGACGTATCCTGATTCTGCACTTTTGATTTGCCTATTTGCATCTTTTCAATAATAAGTTTAGAAGCAAGACAGTGAATCTGGATCTGTGTAAAATGGATAAGAGAAGAAATCAATCTTTGTCTTCTAAGAACATAGTAAGTTATGCTGCAAAAAGATTATGTAGCATAATCTTCTCTCTTCTGTTCTTGAAGTACTATTCCTGTGGACTCAGCTGCAGTTGGTCAGCCCAGTATAACTAAGGCTGAGAGAAAAACCAAGTTTTGTACTTTGTCCTGAATCAAGGATAACAATGGATACAGGGAAATGGTGAGGATTTACCAGTCCCCCAAAAGGAGCTGGCACCAAGTGGGTTGACATAGGACGGTCCTAGGCTTCAGTGGCCAGAGATGGTGTATTGGTCAGAAGAGAAGCATCTCCCCTTCTACTTGTTAAATCTGTCCATACTTCTCTCATCAGTAATGTTGAAGCACAACTTTTTTGTCCTCTAGAACTAGGCTCCTTTTGAAACTACATAAAGTAGGCGATCCAACTGCAAGTAGTCTTTTGAAGGATGTTTCTCCATCAATATTAAAGAAGTCCCTGCTTATCATGACTATCGGCAGGAACTGCTTTCCCCTGGACAATAAAGCGTATGTTAACAAAACCCCTCCAGAACTTAGAGTGCAGTAAGGTGGGGTAGGTCTTCCCCCTCTATAAATTCTCATAGTGCTTTTGTTTTCACTTATGTGATACTAATAGTTTCCCTCTCTAATTTCTCAGCTAATTAGCTTATCTGTTCCCTGCAGGTTGGGGGAATAAAAACATAGCTCCTGCTGGAGTTTTCTGATGTTCAGGCAGACATCTTGAGAACACAGATCAAACTGATAGTAAGCTATTTTATCGGGCCTTAAAAGCCACTAAGAAACTAGTAAGGCCCATTAGACTTTGTCATGCATATGATGAGAAAAATATACCAGTTTATTGTCCTGCCATGACAGCAGCAGCTATTGTGCTGGGAAGCTTTTTGGATGGTAGCTCTACCTTAGTGTTTCTGCTCTGCTGGCTGGTGAGGTTTCGGGGATGGCATCCAAACAGAGAGGCTTTGTGATAGGCTATCAGTGACCCGTGAGGAGTATAACACAATTCCTGATTTGACATGAAGGAAAAGCTCAATAGAAGCAGAGGGACCTCTTTCAGTCTCCTGTTTCAAGCCTTAACATTGACTTCGTTGCACGGAGATTGGCTCGAAGAGCTGGTACCACGTTGTGTTCCAGGCTCTTTTCAACGTGAGCAGAGTTTACCTGGCCTTCCTTAGGGGCATTGCTCCTTTGCACTTTCCTCGCTGATATCTTTAAACAGACAGGAGAAAATACTGCACTTTGACAGGGATCCGTATTCACTTTGTACTGCAAATATTTCACATTGAGCTAGAAGTTAATGGCAAATTACCCTTTTTGCCTAAAGTATTATTTTTTTAGTCTATAAGGAAAACAAGCAATTACTTGTTCTTTGTCTTCAACAAATTGCTAAATAATTATTTGTCTTTTAACAATAACTGCTCTGCAGTTGCAATTTATGCGCTAGAGAACCTGGGAGACCTTCTAGAGTGTCACAATCTGTGCCTGCAAGACTAATTCTGACAGATCTTTCCCAAAGCTCCCTGTAAAAGGAGCTGTTGTTACTGACGTCCAGCTGACACTATGGTGAGAAATTCAGAAGTCAGCATGGAGTTACCTGAACCAGGTTTTGCCAGAGCAAAAAACCTCAAGAGTTAGTCCTTGCCTTTGTCCTCTAACAGGAGGGTATGTTCATGGAACACAAATGATCAGAATTACCACTTCTGTAATTCTGCTAGGTAACATTTTTCAAAATTCTCTTCCATTTTTGTTCGCAATAGGAAATGTCTGGGAAGTGCCCAGGTTGGTGAATTTGGATTGATTGGGTTTTTTTAATATTCAGGATGGACCATGGTTTTTATTTTCCTAGTTGAATTTCTGTCCTTAAAACTCTCTAGCCAAGCAAAACACTTGGGGATGCTAGATATGGCACACATATCTCTAAGGCATGCTCAGAAAAGACCTGATGGCACAGCCGGTGACTGACAGTTGCTTCTTATTCTTAGTAGCTTATTTTCCCAACAGATTTCCAGATTGTTGTGCAATTTCTCCTGCCACTTCTCCTGTGTTTACACCATTGTGCCAGAGGAGGCTTTTATGAAGCCCCTTGCAGAGATATTTTGGTTTATTCCAGATGATGTCTAAAGATGATAGCCGATAGGTGATGTGCTTTCTTCCCTTGCAACCTTCAGATATTTTCTTGGTCCTCTTCAGGTCTTACCAGCCTGGTAACCTGAGACTCAGTTTGGCTTTCTGTATCTGGCAGTGTGAGCCACACTCAAATCTACACTTCCAGTGTATGTCTCTGAAATATGCTTTAATGTGTTATTCAGTATCATGAAGAGTGTTTTCCTATTGAGACCTGCACTTAATGAAGATATTCACGACTTGATTGTGTATGTGAGCAAGTGTGATGTGTTTTGGAAGGTGTTTTACAATTAATTTTCCATAAGTTTGTTTTAAAAAATACTGGTTGTTTTGCTCCATGATAAACCATTGGTTTGTTCTGATTGAACTTTGTAATAGAATAAGTCCATATTTCTAGTATGCCCTGACCTTAAAACTTACTGAAATTTGTGCTGCTACTCTTTAAAGACAGTTAAGTCCTATATGTACTTCACTAGTCATCAGAGGCCAATTCATAATAGTACTCTTCAAGAGCAACTCTGAAAGATATTACTATTTCAAATGACTGCCAGCTCCCTCTATTCTCAGACCAAACCACAGAAACCCACCAACCCTTACTTACTGTTTTATTACTATAGTTTTTATTTACAAATGCTACATCTGCATTGGTATCTTTCCCCAAAATCCAAAAACAAACCCAGCAAAATAAGGACAAAGGAACAGCACTCAGCCTTCTCTGTTCAAGGCTGGATTAATAAAGCTAGCTGCTCTTCATCCAGCAAGTGTCTGTGAGACAAATGTGGGAGTGTGTATCCTCTGCAGCCACTGCTCCCCAGCCCACTCTGTCTGTGGGATCAGTCAGAGCAATGCAAAATCCTGGGAATTCAGGTCCTGCTGTCTGAAAGCTGCCATTCCCTTCACATTCACTGCCTGTTTTCTTTCCAAAGCGTGTATGGCTTGGTTAAACTGTTACCTGGGCATTGGCTCTTTTCTCACTTAAGCAGAGATAAATTCTGTAAGAGATGAAGCTGGCTCATAACTGAAGGAAAACTGCTCTGATAGGTGATCAATCACACTAGTTAATCCACGTGTGAAAGCTGAGCTTCAGCTCTTAACTATACACTGGCCAAAATCTCTGACTTTAATTTGTATTTCTTAGTCACAGAAACAGGAAACTTAACTTTGAAAATGTTCACATTATTTTTTAGACTGTTCCTGAGGCTTTAAGAGGCGCTCTTGGTTGTTTAAAACACACATGGTGTTTCTGATCTCTAAAATATTGTGTTACTGCAAATTCTTAACAGTCCCCAACCAGAGTTTCAAACAAATCAATAAAATACATAAACAGTCAAGGCAGAAGGTGAACTTGATATCAAGATATACTGGTTTGTGTGTAAGCAGTTTGAGGTAAATAGTTTTTGTTTCGATCAGAAATGTGTATTATTCTTAGTCCATTTTAAATGTTGCTTTATTTTAATTTGCATTACTTGTAGTGGATATTTTTTTAAACACCCTGCAGCTTTCCTTATGATTTAAAAGCAAATTTTTCTTTCTGATTCGAGCTGCTGCTAGAAGGCTCTGTCTAAGGGTGAGAATTAATGCTGACTGCCCCATCCCCTGCCAGGCTGCGCTGACTCGCTCTGCCGTCCCTGCAACCTCTCCCATGCTGCTAAGGTCCATGTCAGACAGGGCCCCCTGACATGTTCCCCTTTCAGTCACTGCTTTCTTCTGAGAGCTGTCACCACCCCCTGGAAGCACATCCTCAGTGTAGACACAAGGCTCCTACCAGCCCCGGCGGCAGGCTGGAGATGTGAAAGTAAAATTTATGTCTCGTGGGACTTGGGTTGCGTCGGGTGGGTTCGGGGTTATTGCAGAGCAGGCTGTGCCTGCACTGAGTATGGGAATGGATCCTGCCTGAGGGCAAGCACAGAAACTGCCAGCACTGAGTCCTTCCTCCCCGCAGTGACACTGGGGCTCACAGGGAGATCTTTAAAAAGCACTTGGGAGAGGTTTCCCTGAATGCCAAGAGGCAGGATTGTCACCTGCAGCATCATTTTTAATTGCTTTGCCTTGGTCTGTTATTAAAGGCAAATGTGTTTAACATATCCCTTCTAATGTTATTAGGAGGAATTAGGAGTGTAAGCAGTCACTTATGGCAAAAGCAGGAGCTGCATCACATAAATATATACGAGTTTCTGTCCTTTGGCATATGCTAATGTTTAATTGTTGTTTGTTACATATCAGATACGTATCTGGGTTTCTGTCCCTTAGTATATGCTCTCTTTACCTGTTGTTGTTAGGGTGTTCTGTTGATTTTTTTTTTTTTTTTTTTTTTTT